>VZTL01069080.1:0-39417 GCA_013400535.1 Scopus umbretta | reverse complement strand
GGGGGGGGGGGGGGGGGAGCAAGACGGGCACCGAGCTCATGCTGAGCGTGCTGCCATGGCCCCGCTTGGCACTCACAAGGCCATTAATTCATCCTTCTCCCTTATGAGAGCGTCAGGCAGAGTCTCCTGTCCCATTGGGTGGAGTTTCAAGTTCTCCAAAAGCTTTGAAGGGGCAGAAAGAAAAATGCCCCCTAGCCCCTCCTGTACAGCTGCCAGTGTAAGCACCACTCTGGGCTGTGCAGCAGTATCCAGGAGAAACATCTCCCTTGGGGGGACTCCTCTGGGAGCGTGCAAAATCATTTCCCAGTCTAATTGCCCCGGGTGGATGCTTTCTTATCAGGGTTTGATTATTTTTAGGAAAATCTGAGCTTACCCGAGCTAGGGGGGTGCTGAGTCAAGCAATCAGGGTCCCCATTTTGTGCAAAGCTACGGGGTCCCGGAGGTGTGAGACGGGACTCGCCCAAGGGAGGAGTTAAGGCCACGGGTGCTGGAAAGCCGTCTCCACCGGGACGGCAGCCAGGATGATCTGACGGCGAGTGTTTCCCTCCCGTCCTAGGGAGGAAAGCAAGCCGGTCATCCTTCCTGCGAAACAGCCCAAATTCCAGGAATGGGGCCCTGCTGGGGGTCAGCCCTGGAGACATCCCTTCCCATCACCCCACCCACACACCACTCCAGCAAGGCTGCTGCCAGTGGCGCTCTGGAGTTCCCCGCTGCACCCCAACGTGCTCCAACCTCTTTGCTTTCCCTCCTTTGCTGTTTCGCAATCCTTCCTGCCCTGGCAGCACTCGGCCAGCTGCAAAGAGCGGGTGGCAGGCAGCCAGGCTGCCCCGCTTGGCTTCCCTGAACACTTGCCCTGCTCAGCACCCACTTCTTGCAGCAGGGGCTGCTCAGAGAAGCCCACCCAGGGGCCCCCCAGAGGTGGTGGGCAGGGAGAGGAGCTGTACCCTCCCTCCTGGCAGCTGCCCATCCTGATGCAGCAGCAGGAGGGGGGAAGTCAGTGGGAAGGTCGGCTTGGTTCACCCTAAAGAGATAAAGAAGTGGTGAGCCCTGGGACACCGGTGTCCAGGCACAAGGGTGGGGGGAGAGGGAAGGGGCAAGACCAGACCGGAGCAGCATGAGGAGCAGCAGGCAAGACATTTCCGCAAAACCACTCTGTTCCCAGCCGGGAGGTGACGGCAGTGGTGCCGGGGCTGCCTGGGCCAACAGCCCACTGCTCGGAGGCACTGGAGAAGAGCCTGGGCGGGTGCGATAGACTGGAAGGGGACCCGTGAACACATCCAGATAGACCCGTGCTGAGTCACAGCTGGGAGGCCCCGCAGCTTCCCCCTCCCCGCCGGCAGGTCCTGGCGCACACCCCATCGCTCCTCCCCGCTTCAAAAGGAAGGAAAGGGCAAGCCCCAGCCCTCCGCAGGGCGTAAACGCAGACGAGGTGCTCGAGCCACCAGCCCTCCAAAAGCCTCCCCTGTCGGAGCTCCACAAAGGACAGAGCAACTCACCACAGCAGTGAGCAGCCAGTGGTTCCTCCCCACGCTGCCGGGATGGAGAGTCGGCAGCACACCACCACCAAGGAGCCTGAGATCGAGCTGTTTGTGAAGGTGGGTCTTGGTGGGGGGATGGTTGCTCTTTAGCAGTTCCCCACAGGCTCATCCTCACCAGGCTCCAGCTGGGTGCATGTGGTAGAAATTAGTGGATGTCTTCATATTTTGGGATGCTGGAGATGGGTACCAAGTTTGGGATCGCTAGCCATGAAGGCTGGCGAAGCGGGTGCCCAGAGGAGGCGACCAGGCACACAGTTGCATGGGGACCAGTGGGGTGTCACACCCAGCATCCTAGAAGATGCCCTGGTCTTGTGGTGGTTGCGTACCCCAGAGGAACAGCGCTGCTGGCAGCTGGTGTAACGAAAGAGCGGGCACACACATGTCTCGAAACTGAGGTAAGACAAGCCCCAGCTTGGGAACAGCAAGCAGGAGGGCTGAGAGCAGCCACTTCAGCTTCTCCTGTGAGCCAGGGTTGCAAAAGAGCGTGGACGGCTTGGGGAACAGGCGCTGGTGCCCACACGTGGGCGGGATAGGGCGGCTTCATAGAGCACCCCGGGGGGATTATTTGCTGGAAATGTTTCTTTTTTTTTTTTTTTCCCCCTGCAATTCTCTGAACACTTCCCCTGGAACATTTTAATACTTGGATTCAAAATATCTGCAGTGGACATGCAGGGTATAGAAAGAAACGAGCCAAAGCTGGTGGCTGGTAACTGCATGTGCTGGCAGCAATGCCAGTGGGGCCCTGGGACATGCTGTCAAGTGACAGCGGCCAGGGGGGAGTGATGCCTCCCTGTGCCACCACGTCAAGGTTTTAAGGGCCATTTCCCTGCAGCCACTCAGCCCCATGGGCTTCGCTCCTCTCCTCCTAGGGCAGCTTAGTGCCTGGAAGGACTGTGGTGCCTGGCTGGAGGCACTGGCTTCCCTGGCGCCGGCACCCGGCAGTGCTGGGCACCATGCGGTGCCTTGCTTGGGTCATAGTTGGAAATACGTGTTGGAAAGGATTGTGTGAGCCTTCACAGGAGGGAGCTCCCGCATCCTCTTGCCAAAACTGTGGCCACGGTGGTGCTTGCCAGGCATTGAGCTTGGCTGAGCCAAATCCAGACAAGTGTATTTTCTTGGTGAAAGTAATCTGGATCTTGAATTCCCTTCTTAGCATCACTTTTTCCCTGAGATGGCTGGGGAGAAGAGGAAAACAATACATGAGGTGACTGCAATGGCGGCAGCACCTTCAAGGGGGTTTTCAGCAGGAAGGGAAACAGAAAACAAACCAGCAGCATCGTCAGGACTTCCCCTATGCCTTAATTTAGCATGAAAAAACCCTTCTGGCTTGTCTCTTAATAGACAAATTGATGCTGTGCCTCCTTCTCCAGGACCCAGTTTTACTGAAGTCACAGCAGCTCCTGGCTGCAGGCAGGCACCCTCCGGTGCCATCGGCACCTCACACCTCTCCTAGGCTGGGGTCCGCCCTGAGACATAGCTGCCAGCGTAACCTGCGATAGCCACAAATCATGGGGAGAGCTGATGCTCCCGCAAGTGCCTACTAGCATGCTGCCCCTGCCTGGCTTTCACTTTGGCAAATGCTGAAGTTAGCTTGGCAAGGATGGGGAGGGCACGAAGCAGCTCCTGCAGTCCTCAAAGGGCTGGCAATTTCTCACCCTGCCGTGGTCCTGGTGAGAGCATTGCCCCACCGGCTGGGGGGCTCTCCCTGCCCAGGAGGAGGCTCTGCCCTCAGCCCCACGAGGCATTTAGCTGCCCCCAAGGCTGCTTCCCGGTTTTGGGGTGGCTGTAGGAACCATGGGCAGGTCCTGGTGGGTGTCGAGCACTTAGCAGTGCCCCAAGCACTCAGAGCTGCTCCTCCTCCCACCGCGTTTCATGCTGTTTCACTGAGGGGGGGAAACCACAGGAACTGCTAAGTAACTTTTTGGCTTTAATGCCTCATGCAGCTTCATGAGGCCTCAGAGAGTTTCGGCTAAAAACCTGCACCTCCCCGGAGATGCTGTGCTAGCCCACGCTGGGTTTATCCATCACCCAGCGGGGAAAAGAGTGAGGTAAGCCAGTGGGGGTGGGGGCCACAGGCTCTGCACCCCCCGCCCTGGTCCCTGCTGCAGCCCAGGGAGAGCAAGGGAAGAGGCTTTCTGCGGAGAAGGAAGTGAAGAGCAATGACTTCCCCACCATGCTGCTTGGCTTTTGCTGGGGAGGGAGGGTGTGTGGCTATGAGTCTCCCCAAACCCCTTTCCCCTGAGCTCCCCTGACTCCTAGAGGGCTCTCCCCACATCCACGTGCGTGCCAGCAGGGCCACTCCAGAACCTGGTGCCCATCCCGGGCAGTGCCTGAACACTGGTGGAGCTGCCCTCCACTTCCTCCAGATAAAAATTTGGCTCTGAGCATCCTAGGATGGGCCTGGCTTAATTTTTTTCTCCCTGCAGGGGCCATCCTGACTTTCCTTTCACTCTGGTCCAAAATTCCCCACCTCTCTATTTTTAGAAGACAAGGGGGAAAACCAGCCTGAGCTGCTCAGAGGCTGGAGCTACAAGCCCAGCAGAGAGAAGCCTGAAGCAGGCAAACACAGCCTGAGCCCAGAGCAGCCCCAGCGAGGGACATCCCACCCACCTGCCTGTCCCCTCCAGCACCACCGTTGCCCCTCATGCGACTCCACTAGAGCCGCTCGCTGCCTTGGCTCAGCGTAGCAGCTCCTGTGGGGCCAACAAGATAAGTTACAATTAAGCCCCCTTGCTCCCAGCCTTGAGCTGAGCAAGGAAAGCAAAGGGGAGCACAGCTGGCTGGCTGCCCTCTCCTCTGCCACCAGTAAGAGTCATGTCAGGAGAGCAGGGAGGAATGCATCAGTCCTCGTGCTGGGCAGCCACAAAAGCACCTTCTGAGCTGTTGGTGTTGGAGATGCTCCAAAGGACAGCATTAGTTTTGGCTTGTAGGTGCCAGCGACGAAGGGGAGGGGAAGGGGAGCAGAGATGCCCTGCTCTCATGCTAACAGGTAGCCCTTGTGGCTGTTTTCTGACTCTTCCCCTCCAGCTCCCTCACAGGACATCTGATACACAATTTTATCTGTCACCAAAGAACCCTTATTTGTTATAAGCTGACACAGGATGCTCCTGAGCGGCAGCTACCCAGGAGCATTTCTTATTAATAGCCAGCAAAAAGCCTCATGTGTGAATTCAGCTTCACGTCTGGGTATATCCCAGAGAATCAATACATTCCTCTGTTCCCACTTCCTTTCTCAGGAGCGTCATTTCATGACAGCTAGGCATAGGAAATACTGCTTAAAAGTAATTTTCATTCCTCTGGAAGGACTAAAAGGTGTTGGCATAGAGGAAAAGCAGACCATCACCTCCAGCTGACCACTCAGAGTATCAGGGTTTTGTTTTGATCAGTTTATCGTCTCCTTTAGGAGGAGTTTGAGGCTGGTGTATCAATCCTGGAGAAGCTGAGCACTCCAGAGTCCACAGGTTTCTGGGCACTAGATACAGACAGGTAACTCACAGCACTTACCTCCAGCCCAGAAGAGCCAGGCACAGGTCTCTGCATCTTCTGCTAATGAAGCATCCTCAGCCATCCTGTCTTTGGGGCCCCAGCGAGGTGCAAGCTCCAGAGCTACCTCTAGCTGCCCACCCTGGATATCATCACTGCTACTTGACTTCTGCACCACCAGATCCTCCCAAATCTCATTGTTTTCCTGCTTAGCCTCTGGACTTCAGCTCACCAGCTGATATCAAGGCTTAGTGCAGAGCCATGGGGCATGAACCGCCCCACTAGGGCTCACATGCTGATGACACAAGCCACTCTGTGGGAGCAGCATCCCTCCATGAAGGAGCTAGTGTGACCCTTGCTGCTCCTCCCTGCAGCGGCAGGACTGCCACACATGCCAGAGAACCACAGTTCACATGCAGCTGAGAAACCAGTTAATTCTTTTAAAGAAGTCAAGTTCCCTGTGAGCCATATTACCTCTCATATTATGGTGCAACTTCCCTCTGTGAGCAGAATCTGTACCAGTTTTCATGCACTGGGGGTATAACCCACCCTGTTCCTCTTGACCAAATTGCTCATAAGGAGTTTCAGTCCTTTTCACAAAGGATATTTTCAGCTGCTAAATAGCAAGGAAATAGGCTTCACGCCACCTGCTGCTGTTTTCCCTTAGGATTGCTGAATGGGCATCACCTGGGTGAGAACCTGAAGAGAGAGTCCTGGTGGGACTCAGGCAGGTTGTTGAAGCTTCTTGCTTTCCTGTGTCCCCACTGCTGTTTGACCCCATCCTGGTCACAGAGCAGCCCCCTAAATGCTGAGATGCCGTGTCTGTGTCCATGCAGAAGGGGTGAAAGGGACTGTCTGCACATGATCGAAGCTTTAGGAGCTGGCACACAGCTGCATTCCCTACCGATGCTGGGTGCGATGCTAGGGCAAATCCACCTCTGCACAGCCCTGCCACCCCCCAGCCCCTTCTCCTCCCCAAGGCTGAGGAGGCTGCTTGGGTGGTTCTTGGCTATTGTGAGCCTGGGGAAGTCATGCCTGCGTTCATTAAGCGCTCACAAAACCAGAGGCAGACACTAACAGCACACGAAAACAAACCGCTCTTTTCCTGGCAAACATGAGCACATTTCCCTTCTCGCTGTACTCTCCCGTCTGGCCTCCCAGCCAAGCGGACCCTCCCTTCCTCCCCATCCATCAGCAATCACCCTCCACCTCCTTCCCCTGCCTCCTTCTCCTCTTCCTCCTGGCTTTATCTCGTATTTCTTGGAAGGATCCAACCCTGGGCATGCTGAGGATGCTCTCCAATGCTTTCCAGTGGTGGCAGGGCCACGGCTCAGGGAGGGGACCCTACAGCTGAGCCCCCAGTGCTGGGAGGGGCTCCCTGCAGCATGCAATGCCGGTGTGCCAGGCCAAGCCCTCTGTGTGCCCTCTTCCTGAGACCAGCTCCAGTGGCTCTCCATCTCCAGGCATCCCATCTGGGCTGGGTGAGCCCAGCCGATGGGTTAAATCCTCATTTCTCTGCTTTCCCGGCAGGCTGGTCTGGATGGAGAAAACATTGGAAACTGCCCCTTCTGCCAGCGCCTCTTCATGGTGCTGTGGCTCAAAGGGGTCAAGTTCAATGTCACCACGGTGGACATGACCAGGTGAGACAGCACTGTGGCCCAGACATCGGCCAACAGTGGGGCAAGACACCCCTGGCTCACTCCCCCCGTCAGCACTTTCCTCCCGCCCACACTGCAGCCGGCGTGCCACCGTAAGAGGGACAGAGGTGACAGTCCCTGCCTGCACACTGCCTGTTGTGCTATGGGGAGCAGGGGGTGGGCCAGCATGGAGCTCCAGCCGGGTGCCAACATGTGCATGTCACAGGGACCCCCTGTCCTGCTGGATGTGGGTACGAGTCTGGGGCAGACCGAGAGGCTGTGGGGCACTTCTCAGCCCTGCAAACCCAGCAGAGCGTGCAAGGGGAGATGCTCCCAGTCTGGTGCCCCCTCCCACACACCCACCTCAGCTTTGTCAGTTTGCCACGGGGAGGCTGGTGGGTGCGGACGGGCTGCAGGCTCTGAGCCCACTTATTTTCTCCACTCCAGGAAACCTGAAGAGTTGAAAGACTTAGCGCCGGGCACCAACCCACCCTTTTTGCTGTTCAACAAGGAGCTGAAAACAGACTTCATTAAGATCGAGGAGTTCCTGGAGCAGACCCTGGGCCCACCCACGTAATTGCAAGCTTGCTTCTTCCCCCTTTCTGGGCCGGGCAGGCATGCCGCAGCATTGCATAGTGCTCGGCAGATTGGGAAACCACGGCAGGGTGCTAGGAGGTGCCTGAGAGCAGCTTGGAGAGGGGGCTGGCACCCTGAGCTGTGCTCCGCAGGTCCAGGGGTGGTGAACCCGAGGGGCTGCATCCCCTGGAGAAGGTGGTGGGTTGGGCTGCCAAGGGGACTGGGACAGGCTGGGATGGAAAACAATGGAAGGAAACGCACCAGTCCCTTGGTGTAGGCAGGGCTGCGGGGGTGGGGGGGAGAGGGAGAGGCCTCTGCAGGCGCCGGGGACCCCCTTGGGAGCTGGTGGTTTTGCAGCTGGCTGTGGCAGTTGGTGTCGAGGCAGAGGGGGAACGTGAGACCCCCTTTGCCCGCCCATATCCGGTGCGCTCAGCTGAGCAAAAGCAAATGCCCGTGCTTGAGCGCAGCAGCGCAGCTGGCCCGAAGGGCTGCCGGGGCAGGGAGCGACCCCCCTGAGCTCAGGCAGGACGCTGCCTGCAGCCCGCCAAGCCAGCCTGCCCCATGCCCTGCGCGGCGGCGAGCCCTCCTGCCGTGTGCAAAAGAGGAAGCTTCACATGCGTTCGTCATCTGCCTCCTCAGATGTGTCTGCCCTTACGGTGCACCCTGGGACACATCAGCAAACAAGAGACTGTTCCTGAGGAAGTCATGGGAGCTTCTGGCTTCCCCAGACCGCTCCTGTGCCAACATGCATCCTCTGGGCTGTGCCAGAGCTGCCTGCAGGCAGAGCTCTGCTCCAGGACTCTGCTGCCACCAGCGTCCCCAAATCATGGAGTTTCTTGCCCTGAGATTTTTCCCTGGCGATCACCCAAGATAATACAGCTGCCAGGGTGGCAGCCGCAGTAGTTTAAAGCATCACTGTTCTCCCACAACCAGCTGAACATCACCTGCAGCCTCCAGTACCAGCCCTGGGCACCGTGGCCCAGGAGATAACGGAGCTGAGGACCACGCAGCTGAATCTCTGCCTCCATCCTTGCCTGCACTGACACGAGTGTCTCTTTAAAGGTATCCGCATCTGAGCCCCAAGTACAAGGAGTCCTTTGATGTGGGGAGCGACATCTTTGCCAAGTTCTCAGCGTACATCAAGAACCCGCGCAAGGAAGCAAATATCAGTAAGAAGTGCGGGTGGGGGCTGCGATCGGCCATGCTGGGGAGGGGAGAGATGCTTTTGTCTGTGGGCAAATCCTGCCACCAGGTTAGGGTTCCTGCTGCTTTCCCCACCAAAGCCTCCTTGGCAAGTGGAGGATGGGGCAGGAAGGATGAAGGCAGTCCTGTGCTCCACTGGGCTAATGGTCCCGTGTGCAGACACTGGGGAGAGCAGGTCCTGGGGAGGGGAGCATGGGGTGATGCTGCTGGGATCCCCTGGAACAGAGACTCTGGCCAAGGTCCAGTGCTGTGCACCGCGGGTATGGCCCTGAGGGCTTTGTCCCTGTATGTAAAGCCCGAGAGAGGCTCAGCCACCCTGGCACAGGCTAACTGCACTTGTTTCCCTTCCCACCCAGATTTCGAGAAGGCCCTGCTGCGGGAGTTTCAGCGGCTGGATGTCTACCTAAACACTCCTCTCCCCGAGGAGATTGACCAGGACAGTGTGGAGGACATCACTGTCTCCAAGAGAAAATTCCTCGATGGAGACCACCTGACTCTGGCTGATTGCAATCTCCTTCCCAAACTGCATATCATCAAGGTAATGGCAGCAGCTCCCAGGGCCAAGGTGGGGGCACCCACTCCAAGAGGGGGTGACGGGGGCATGATGCAAACAGGGGTCTGAGGGTCCTGTATTTGTCCCCCCCCTGCAAGCCAGAGAGTGAATCTTCTCCATGTCTGGGAAGTCTCAGCCTCCTCTTCCTCTCCTCTCTAGATTGCAGCGAAAAAGTACCGTGACTTTGAGATCCCAGCAGACATGACGGGTGTCTGGCGCTACCTCAACAATGCCTACGCCTGCGATGAGTTCAGCCACACGTGTCCCGCAGACGAGGAGATAGAGCACACCTACGCCAGCGTTGCCAGGAAGATGACCTAACCCCACTGCGGTGTGCACCAACAGCACTGCCCCTGGCAGAGCCCTCCACCTCCGCAGTCCTGACACAACCAAACCCTGGCCGAGGGAGGGACTGGAGGGGGTACACGGCATCGCTGCCCCCTGCCTTTCAGAAATAGTGCCTTGCTTCGCAGCACCCCACCGCTCTCTCATCCTCCTCTGCTGTCTGGCTGCAGCCCCCATGTGCCATCAGTGCTGACCGCGTGTACAGACCAGTCCCTGCGTGCCTGAAGTGGCAACTGCATCCCTACTCCCTGAAAATGGGTCTCATGGCCTGTGACCACGCATCATGGGAAAAGCCAAGCGCTAGCCTTCCGCAGTGGCACTTGGTGGAAGAGATGAGACCCTCGCAAATGGATGGGCCAGCCCCCTGCCTCCCCATCCACTGCCTGCTGGAGCTGCTCTGCTCTGACAGCCCTGTGTGGTCCCAGCCATCCTGTAGGCTCAGGAAGAGGCATCCCGGCATCCCAGTGCATCACCTGGGCTGGAGCTCTTTGAATTCGTGCAGTTGCCCTTCTGCACAGCGCCCTGCAGCCTGCATTTGGGCAAGTCCTCTCCTCCACCAAGGCATCCAGGCTCTATCTGAAGACACCCCCGGTAGTTTATTGCAGTGACAAGTTGTTCTCACTGCTAGAGAGTTGTAATGTGCATCTAACTCCCCATTAGGGCATGGGGGCAGGAAGATGCTGGGGACGATGCCTGGCATGAAAGTGTCAGGACCTGCTGTGGAAGGGAAGGAGGGGTGCAGGGAGTTGTGAAGGGCTGAGGATCAGGTCATCACTCCCATGTGTGCCAGCATGCAGGGCCACGTGCTGCTGGCTGCAAGGTCCTGTCTGGCTCCTGTGAGCTAAGAAACCTCTCCCTGCCTTGCAGGACACTGCGGGAGATGCAGCCACGTGCAGCTCCAGCTCCACCACCCCTCCCCAGTCCCCACCAACACTTCAGGTGCCTGACTGGGAGATAGAGGCATGGGGTAGGGCATCTGTCTGGTTCCACACTCCAGTACTGGACAGTCTAAGAGACCAGGCAGGCAAAAGCTGCTTTGGAAAGCGCTGTGTCTGTAGGAGATACGTGGGCAGGCTTGGTGCTCCCTAGCTCAGCATTATGCCTTCCCGTCCAGTGTCGCTGATGCAAGAGGAGTCAAAGTTGCTCTGCACAGCCATGACATCCTATCCTCCCCTATCTGATACCTCCAGCTCCCCCAAGGGCTCCTGCCAGTACTGGTGAATTCAGCCAGCCCTCCCCAGCCAGCCTCGTGGGCAAAAATACTGTACAGTGAGTGTGGTGGGTCCTGCAGGGACATGGTGATGGCAGACCTCCCCTCCAGCCCTCACTGCCACTTCCCTCTTTGCACTAAAAGGTGTGTCCTCGCAAGCCTGCCTCTGATAGCACTGGGTTTGGGGACTGGTTTTGTTATTACTGGGTTTTGGTTTGTTTGGTTTTTTTTAAACTGAGAACAGCAATAAACTATATTTTAATATGCCTTGCTTGTGTACTGTCATTGTGTACTGCACGGGCCAAGGCCACCAGGCATGGAGGGTGCTGCAGTGGGTGGAGAGGGCTTCCCTGCCTTTTGAGATTCAGCATAAGTGAAGCTGTAGCCTCCAGTCTCTGCCACCCTGGATCACTGGGATGCACGTGGCAGCTCCTTCTCCTGCCCTCCCTGGGGCACATGCATGGTGATCTGCCCACGCCATGCACGTGGTGGTAGGAGGACACAGGATCCTGCACAGTGTGGGGATGGAGTAACCACAGGACGCTGCTCCAGTGTGAGGGGTTTATTCAGCTCCTGCTGGCAGCCAGCATGTCCCTGCCAGGCTGTGGTGGCAGCTCTGCCTTGCCATGGGTCCTGGAGGTCTGCTGGTATGGGAGAAACATGATCCTGCACCCCAGATCCTCATGGAACTCTCCCCCTATCCCACAACATCCCTCCTCTGCTGCAGACCCTCTCCCCTTTTCCCCACAAGGGAACGGAGACCTTTCAAAGCTCTGTGCAAACTAGCCCATAGCAAGGTGTGGAGTCACGAATGGATGGGCCTGCTGGAAGGCACTGGGATAGCGATGGCAGGGAGCAGGCTGGCAGGCAGGTGGCAGGCAGAGCTCCTCCTATACCCCTCATTTGGTGACACAGTATTTCCAGAAGCAAGCTGGGAGAGAAAAGGAAAATACATCCATGCGAGGGGCTGCAGCAGCACTCGGTTACAGCCAAAAAGTTTAAAGGAAGGGAGATGTACATCTCTTCTCCCAAGCTCTCCTTCAGCTTTGAATTCAATTCTAGGAGCACAGCCTGGGAGCTGAATGCCTTAGTCCATACCATGGGCACCCTCTACCTCAAACCACGGGCACCCTTCACCCCAAGTGATGAGCATCCTCCTCCACCCCAACCATGATCGCCCTCCACCCCAAGTCATGAGCATCCTCCATGCTCATGGCATGGGCAGTGCTCTTGGCGAGGCAGTGGTGGGTTGGGTCCCCAGAACCTTTGGGAGCTGGGCACTCACCTCTCTTGCTGGGTTGCTGAGGGGCCTGGTCTGTCTGCGTGAATCCCTGGCGCTGGAGCTCACCCACTGCCACCATCTGCCAGAGGACTGCATCAAGGTCTTCTGCCTGCCATGGCACAGCAGCCCTATCACGTGTGTGTGGTGCCCATGTGGCAAAACCAGCCCCCAAAACCCTTCCCCTCACTGCCGGACCAGGGAGAGAAGCAGTGTTGGCACCCGCATGGGACTGCCTCTATCCCCGTTTACTGGCCAACAAGGATGGGGTTTGCTGGGACCTCGTGGAGAGATGGCCCATGGGAGTCCCCTGCCCATTGGCATCTCTCTGGGCCACCCTCCCCTAGACCAGAGAGGCACCCCCACTCACCAAGCGGTCGGGGATATCCTCCTGGAGAGTGCTTTTATTTCCTGAAAAAAAGAAAAAAAGTGAAATGCCATGAGCACGCAGCGTCTATGGGTCCAGTGTTGGGGGCAGGAGCCAAGGGAATATATGTCAGAAGGAGAGGGGACACAGCACCATCGCCTGCTTCTCTCCATGCTCCCCTGGGGGCACCTAACCTGCAGCACTCCTTCGTCCTGGATGCAACCCTTCACCACATCAAGAGCATCCTAGTGCCTGCCTCCCTCCATGTGTGCCCCCACACCAGCCCCATCCTTGGGGCCAGTTCACCTTGAGCTCTGGGACTTACCCTTGCTATGAGCTGCTTTCTGGTCATGGCTCGCTCCTTCCCCTGGTGCAGACAGAGCCTGGTTCAGGTTCCTGGACGGCTGGGGTCCTGCTAGAGGCTTGCTATCAGCCACGAAACCAACTGCACCGCCAGCCAGGTTAAAATCTGTCGTAATGTCTGGTTTGAATGGGAAGACAGTGACAAGGACAAAGTGTCTCATTCAAGGTGTGTTTGTTCCTTGGGCAGTGGAATGGAGAGCCTGAGCATGGTCTACAGATCCTGAGAATGACAGGCAGGTTGAGGGGGACTAGGGTTCATCTCCTTGTCTGGCCTTGCGTGCCAGCTGAGGCTAGGCATCAAAACATTGGCCATGGCACTGCAGCTGTGGCCTCAGTAGTGCTGAGCAGAGGGGAAGGATCCTCTCCCTTGACCTGCGGTGACGCTCCTCCTAATGCAACCCAAGACACTGTTGGCCACCTTTGCCACAAGGGCATGTTGCTGGCTCGTGGTCAACTTGGTGTTGACCAGGACAGCCCTGGCGTATCCTGGTGCCCGGGGTTGTTCCTCCCCAGGGGCAGGACTCAGCACTTCTCCTTGCTGAACTGCACAAGGTCCCTCTCACCCTATCTCTCCATGTCCCTCAGGATGGCAGCATGCCCCTCTGGTGTTATTAGCCACTCCTCCCAGCTTTGCATCAACTGTAAACTTGCTGAAGGTGCACTCTGTCCCACTGTCCAGGTCATTATGGCCTCAAGTTGCGCCAGGGGAGGTTTAGATTGGATATTAGGAAAAATTTCTTTACTTAAAGAGTGGTGAGGCATTGGAACTGGCTGCCCAGGGAAGTGGTGGAGTCACCATCCCTGGAGGTGTTCAGAAAACATCTAGATGTGGTACTTCAAGACATGGTCTAGCAGGCATGGTGGTTTGGTTTTTTGGTTGTTTTTTGTTTGTTGGGTTTTTTTTGTTTGGTTTTTTTTTGTTTTTTGTTTTTTGAGGGTTTTTTTGGGGCGGGGGAGGAGAGGAGGGGTTGATGGTTGGACTAGATGATCTCAGAGGTCTTTTCCAACCTTAACAATTCTATGATTCTATGATTAATGAAGATGTTAAACAGAACTGTCCCTGTCCCTAGTACTGACCCTCAGGATGCACCAGTAGTGACTGGCCTCCAGCTGGACTTCGTGCCACAGATCTCAGCCAGTTTTCAACCCACCTCACTGCCCACTAATGTAACCCAGAGTTTGTCATCTCATCTATGAGGATGCTATGGGAGACAGCACCAAAAGCCAAGGCAAAAAACGTCCACTGCCTGGTGTTGCTTTCAGGATGACTGCAACAGGTAGGTGGAGAAGATTGCTATTAGCCTCCCGGGTTCCCCCTGATGCAAAGGACCCTTCCGAGGGAAGCTCCACAGCACCCCTTCCTGGCCTCACTTAGCCAGGCTGCTGCACTGGTAGGGAGCTGCGAAGGGTTGAGTCCAAGCCCCTGTTATCCCAGGTAACACCTCAGGTAAGCGCAAACAGAAATCTTGCCCGGGTGAGTCTGTCCCATGGCCTGTCTGTGTTGCTCTGAGGAAAAGAATAGTCTAAGGTCACCAGAAAAGCAAACGTTAGGCACATGGCTACGACTAAGGCAACATATGCTTTTCTGTCTGGAAACCAGCTGTTGTGTTAGGGGCTTTCCAGCATCTCATGCTTCGACCCGTCCCTCCTCCAGGGTCTTGCGTGTGCACAGGCCCCAGGAAGCTCCCACCAAGCTCCAGGAGCTGCGCAATCCCAAGCACTTGGCCTTGTATTTCCTTTGCCTCAGACACATAGTCAAGCTACTTAAAGCTCTGGAAGTCCCCATGAGTCAGCCAAGCGACAAGAGGAGCCCCTGTGCCTGCTCGTTTCCCAGAAGCACCAGGCAGTGTGCCGTGCAGGGGCCACTTGCAGGGGCTGTGCAAGCAGATCATGGAGCTGGGATCATGCTTTCCTTCAGGGCTCCAGCTCTGCCTGAGTGACTTTTTCTCCAGCGTCAGGAAGCCCAGAGCATCTAAACTGGTGCTTATCCTGTTGGCCTGTACTAGCATGTATGGACCAGGACCACAGGGTGGATGCGAACAGATCTCATCAGCCCCAAGCCCAGCAGATGCTGGCTCTGCCACCTGCTTGTTCCCTGGTGCACTGCCCTGCACGCGGTGATGCATGGCGGGGCACCACGCTGCAGCAAAGTCCCTGGCACATAGTGCAGTCAGCCGGCATTGCAGTGCTGGGTCTTGCAGCTGTTGAGGAGGCTCGTACCAGCCCTGTGACCATGAGCAGGGCTCACCTGATCCCAGACCATAAGAGACCATGCAGCATGCAGCACTTGCTCTGCACCTGAGCTGCAATTCCCTCGTCTCCACATAGGGTGTCAGAAGAATATCGAGTCTAGAGGGATGCTTTGTTTGTATGCCCCAGGCTGGCTGATTCCGAGGGCGACATTGTCTGTCACCCCAGAGTACCTGGACACATCACCCAAACTCTGCTCTGTGCAGATCACAACAGCCAAAGCAGTCCTTGGGTACAGGATGGTCTTCTCTTGTCCAACCTGGTCACACTAGGAATTGGCTTAACCCTGCTGGACACACACTACTCCTAACAATACTGGGGAAAACACTCCCCAGGCCAGAAGCTCTTTCTGACCAAAGAGAAACAGGGGGAAGCTGTGCATGTCTGCAGCAGCCAAGCCCCGCTAAAACACCAGATACAAGCCATATAGTTTGACCCAGCATTCATTGCCAGCTATGAAGTGGTGTACAGGGACAAACCCAACGTGGCTTTCAGGCACAAACACCCAAGTCAGTTGTCCTTACCTTGCGCACTGTCGCTTTCAGGGTAGACAGGATAAGTGCTGATGCAGCAAGCCCCCAACAGTAGTGCCAAGGTGATGACCATCCTCTGGGAAGGCATCTTCTCTCCTTCTCCAAGTCTTGACAAATTCCTAGGAGCCTGCGAGCGAGGGAATGTGAGGAGGTTCTCTTTTATGTGCTCCAGCTTTCTGCAATCAATATGGTCTCATCAGGTGGGATGTCTTTTCTGCTGGGTTGGTCATTCATCCTGATGACAGGAGACAACTGACCCTGCTCTCCCCGCAGTTCGATCTCTGTCACTCTTGAATAAGGATGCTTGATAAATGCTTGGCCAGGTTTTCAGAAGCACCACTGTTTACCATGGCTGTGCTGTGCTGGGGGAGGAAGTGCTATGGAAGGTTAACCCTGCCTCTGGTGAGGTCTGCAGGAGGATCAGAAAAGAACATGAGGCCAACATTTGGACAAAGCATATGGATCCACACTTCCTTTTTGCATGATCTTCCTCCCCAAGGGTTACTGCATGTCTTCTGCTCCTTTCACATCTCATGGCAACATGGGGGCAGTGGCAAAGCCTTTGGCCACCCAGGCATCCAGAGCTCATCCTCAGTGGGTGCCCTGGTCCTTAATGACAGGACTCAGCAAGTGACAAGGATCATCCTCTGCAGATGGCAGCAGCCGGAGCTTCCTTGCTGGAAAAGTATTTGGCCTTCCTGGCATTCAAAGACGCCTCTCTACTTATCCCAGAAGCTGGCAGTGCAATTCCCCCTTCTAGGGGATGTGTATGTGAGCTCCAGGCAGCTGATGGAGTCCCAACCCCACCTGACTGTGGACATCCAGGCCAGTAAGTCACTGCAGACTGAAGGGACTCAGGCTGGGCCTCACAGCAACATGAATGTGGTGCAATTTAAAGTCAGCACTGGAGTCTGGGTAGTTTTAGCTTAGAGTTAAATACCCATTTTTTCTCGCTGGAAAAAAAGGTAGCCAGTGATGGAGGCCGTGCAGCCAGTGTCCCAAAGCGACATCCATGATACAGGGGCATGAAAAATGTCCTTCCTGAGAAAATAATACAGAGGTGGTACACACTCTTCTCAAAAGCTACAGGTGCAGAGGCAGACCCCAACCGTTCACGGTGTTAGCAGGGTCCTGGCTCAGCTCTCCCTTGTCCAGGTTTCTCCATTTCCCTTTTGAGTCCCTGTCTTATTCACAAACTTGTCTTTCAAATTACCATAATATCAGCCAACTGGAATTGTTTCTCATTTAATCTCTTTGCCTGGAAAGCTTAATGCAGAGGAACCCAGCTAAAACTGGTCCCTTTGGTGACCTCAGCCAGGCCATCTTTGCTGTGACAGCAGCTTGCACTGTTGTTCATATAGTGCCATGCTTCCTGAGAGCAGAGAGGAAGAGTTTGACAGACACAAGAAGATTTTAAGTTCTCAGGAGCTGCAAATCAACCATGGGTGTTATTTGTGGGGGAGAGGAGACAGAAGGGTTCATTCAGTGCCCTCTCCTACCCCTACCAACGCTGGGACGCAGCCAGGTTGAGCAGTACCTCCTTCAGAGGTGCCACAAGGAAAGTCCCTTGGAAATCTTGGTGGAAGATCTATGTTTCTCAATCTCTTGTGTCCTCTCCTCTTGTGGGGTGGGACATCACGGAGCCTTTCCTGAGGAAGATTGGACAGGACGCTTGGGAGCCTGAGCATCTGTTTTTTAACCAAGAGGCTGACCATGAACCTGCTGACCACAAAACAAGGAAACAACAGTGTCTGCACGTCCAGGTACAAGCTCTCATTTTTCATAAAGCGGTTGAAGGTACATTAACAAAAGATCAGTACTTCTGCCTGCAAATCCCTGTCTGTCAGGCACAGATCAGACAGGGAGACAGATGAGGTGAAACATTCATCCATCCTGACTGGGCAGGCCACTCAGCTGGGACCTTTCTCCTAACAAAAATCCATACCTAGCCTGTTTTCCAGTTGCTCCATCCCCTGGATACCAGGTTTCATGCCGTGTAATGAAGAATCCTGGAGCCAGGCTCACGACTTCTGCTTTCAGGACACAGGCAGGAAGCACAGCCCAGAGAGCGTCACCACAGGGAGAAAGCATGGAAAACCCCTCCAAACTCACATGTGCCTCACGTGAGATGATGTGCACCCAGCTCAGAGGACAGCTCTGCCTGTGCTGTGTATCATCAGGAGCATGAGCAGTCTTTGTGGGCACAGAGCTACAGATCAGTGCACCCGGAGCAGTGCAAGGGGAGCGGGAAGGCATTGAGCTGAGCCACCTAGTCCATTCCTTGTCCACAGACCAGAAATCCCGACATGTGCATCAGGAGCATAAGGAGCACAAGAACTGGCCATATCTCACAGACCCTGTCTGAGCCCGTTGCTGGGAAGAGCAGGGGTGAGCTGTCAGGCTCCTCCATCCAACACAGAGGAGTTCATCCTGTGGAGCAAGGGCACCTGGTGACAATGCTGGGTGACACATAGCTCCATCAGCTCTGCTTCAGCAGGGTGCCCATGGTGCCTCCTGAATGCAGACACTTGCCACGCGTCCCCAGACGAGGGCACTCCCAGACTACCACATGAAGTGGGAACAGTTTCACTCTGCAGCCTCCCAGCCCCAGAGCCTGGCCCTGGGGTGACATGGGCATCCTCATTGCTGGTCAGCACTCAGCGCTTGGGTCCCAACCTGCTGAGCTACAGGAAAGCTCCTGCCAGGGGAGAAATTACACAGGTCTGAACCAACAAGTTCACATCTCTATAGTCCATCAGCCCTCCATGCATGTGCTCCGAACACATTATGCTTAATCTCCAGCTTTTGGGGCTTCCACAGTCCCCACCCACATCCCAGTGTGCTTCCCAGCCAAGTCAAGCAGCTAAGACCGCCCGCCTCCTGACCTGCAGGCCCAGCAATGTGGGGAGAGATGCATCAGGAACTGGTGGCCTGGGTCACGGTTGCAGCTCAGGCCTGTCGAACCACAAAGCCTTTTTGGGCTGAAGGATGGGGTCCAGCAGAACAGCTCTGACACTGCTGCTCCATGGCACTCTGGGGACCCACCTGGAGCTACAGAGCCATCGCAAAGGCACCTTGCACAGGTGCTCGCTCAGCGAGCCTGAGGTCCCCCAGTCCCAGGTCCCTTGCTAGATACACAGGCACACGCTAGACAGTGCTTGGGATGGCTACAAGGATGTGGGGTGGCTCTGAGCTGTCCCAGAGCACTGGCAGGGCAGCAGCAGTGACAGGCAAGATGGAGAGCGGGCAGGGCAGGGTGGGCACAGCGCCACAGCAGATCCAGGGGGTGGGCTGCAGCCCGAGACGTAGCTCTCTGCGTCTCTGCCTCCCATGGCTTTCAAAGGCAAATAGCGATCTTCCTTTGTTCTGGCAGCCCGCAAAATATTAGAGCTTAATTTTTCCCTGTCATTTCAGGAGCTGCCATCTTCCTCGTGTTTGTTAGGCCCTACGTTTCCTATGTGGCGGCTGCAAAAGTCCCATTAGCCCCCGCACAGCAATTTTCCACTCTCCAATACTTTTATGGGCTGGCAGCTCAGCGCTCTGAGAATTAGTAAGAAGAAATACCCTCTTGCATAGTCCTAAAACTACTGTTTCTAATAAAGAGCTGTTTTCAGCTGCATTCCTCTCATTGCTTTGATCTGGTACTGGCAGAAGCTGAAAACACCGCCAACAGCACGGAGAGCAGCCAGGAACAAGCCTATCGATCACGGTGAGTCACAGCTTTCACAAACCTCCGCACCAAATACCTCCAGGCACAGTGTTGTGGCCGTGGGCCTGAGGCCGGCATGAGAAAGGGCGGCCAACCTCTGAGAATGATGGGCACTGTGGAGCTGGGCTGGATGTCTGAGGATCCATCACTGGCTCACCGATCTCCAGGCTGTGGAGGGAGCGTGGGACACAAGCTGCAAGCACAAGGCGGGAGCCAGGTGCAGGCACACGCCTGAGCGCTGCAGCAGCGATGGCGGGACCCGGCCGGGCATCCTGCTGCATGGGCTTGGCTGGGGGCCTGCCCCTGGACCCAGCTCCATCCTCCAGCACAAACCCACCCTGCTCAGCGTGTAACACCTGGCCAGGCAGACCGGAGCAAGGTGTAATCCAGACACACTCTACCCAGACCCTGAGCTGTGTGTGGTGGTGGCAGGTCCCTGTTGGGGCGTGCTGGGACCTCACCCCCGCAGTGAGCATCGCACCCTCTTGCTGTGGCTCTGCAGAGCCCCACACACCGCTCACACCTCTGAGGTGAAACAAAAACCCCCCTCTCACATCCACTCGGAAACTTCAGCTGCTAAAATGCCATCTTGAAATGTCACAAGCCTTTTTGCCTTTTTCCAGTCTGCATGAACATCTCTGTTTCATACAGAACAGGGACATTTCAGCTGCTTCAACCACCCCCTGAGCTGGGGTGAGTCCCCACTGCCAGTGAGTAACTTGCCTGAATCACCCATGGGGATCCCAGCACAGTCACCCTGCCAAGAACTCGGGGAAGAGCTGTTTCTCTTTTGATCTTTAAAGACCTGGCAGACTACTATAAACCCACTGGCTGTGACCTGGCACAAGCCCAGCATCCAACAGCAAGGCAGCCGTGGGAGCCAGTTTAGTCCCACCGTGCTGGGCCAGCGCATCCCAGGAAACAGCCCAGGTCTTGGCTGTGCAGCACGGGCTGGACTGACACAATACATGCTCTTTGCTTGGCCTGGAGGACCTCAGGCTCAGGATGCGGGTCCTTCCCAGAGTCTAATGGCATGAGCAACAAGGCAGCTTTGACCAATGCTCCTGTTGAATGGTTCCTTGCAAATGCCCTGCCACCACGCAATGACCTTCAGGAGTGGTGGTGGGGCTGAAGGCCCCATTGGCCCTGCCAGGGACAAGGTGGTCAGTCAAACAGGGCTCCACATGCCTAAGGTTTTGACTGTGACCTTGAGACACATCAGAGACTCTGACGCACAAAGCAGATGGTGACCGGACACCACAGTGAACAATGGGAAGAGAACAAGCCCTTGGCATGTCATCTCTGTTCACTCCTAAACAACAGCCCCAACCTCCTTGTCTTGCTGGCCAAACACTCCCATCACCAAGGGCAGCACAGGACTGCTGCAGGATGATCAGAGTTGTGCAGTCTCCACCTTCTCAAGTTTTCAAGGTCAGACTGGAAAAGACCTGATCAACCTTGTCTGGATTCAGGTGGCTGGCCCTACTCTAAGCAGGAAGAGATTGCTCCCAAGGCTCCCTTCCAACCTTGACCTGCTGTGTGGGGACATGGCATGGCTTTTACTGAGCTCCCTGCCTGCAGCCAACATCCTGGAAGTAAGAACATGCCTGCCTTTCTGCACAGCTGCAGCACCACACTGCTCCAAACCTCAGCTCACAGCGCAAAGCCTGCGTCTACTGAACACCACCTGTGAGGAGACAGCTTGGCATTACCCATCTCCAGGTGAACAATGCACAGATGTGTGCTCCTGGTGCAGAAATAAAGTCATTTTTAGTGCTCATCCTAGGCTCCAGCTGTGTTACTGGCCAGCTACAAATGTTGCTGAGACTGTTGCATGGGCACACATGTGGCCAAAGGAAACACAGTGGCCCAACTCTGAAGGAGCTCAACACTCTGATATAGGGCATAATGAACATAGTTTATGAGACCAGACCAACAGGATCAAGAGGTTAGGCTAGAAGAGAGACTGAAGGAAGATGCAGAGAGCTGTGGGGAGAAAGGGAATAAACTGTTCCCTGGGGAACAGGGCAGGAAACCACAACATGGAAAAGTGTGATGCATCCTTGGGGAAACCTCTAGTGGAGCAAATGGACCATTTGCGGGGAAAGAGCAGGGTCTCCACTGCCAGAGATCTTGAAACAGAAGCAGGACACACATCTTGGGCACTTGTCAGGGAGATCAATCACTGTGAGGTTCCTTTTCACCCGCTAGAAGGATGGTGTGGCCATGGGGCCACAGAGGAGGAAAAGCAGACACATGGTTTTGGCTCCGTGAGCTTTGGCAGAGCAGCTGCAACTATAGATCAAATGCCTCAAAAAGCTTCAAGTTAAAAAAAAAAAAAAAAAAAAAGTTAGGATGGTGGGAGGGAAGATCAGTGTGGAATATTTTGCTTGAGGATTTACAGGTTGCAATGTTTTTGGCTCTTGTGTTTGCCTCAAAACCTCAATTCCTCTGAAGTCTGCCCAATTTTAGCATGAGGGAATTCTTCTGGTTTGGTTTCTGGTTTGCTTTCTAAACACCTGAAAATTAAAAAGGCAATTTCACGTGACCCAAAATGACGGCAGATACCCAAATTTTTATCTTATCAGAAAGAGAAAGTGAAACAAATGAAGGAAAATCAGACTTGTTTCAGCTGAGCCCGAGAAGAACTTTGTTAACTGAAACACGCGTGTTCCTTCAAGCAGCTCGTAGGACTGTCTCTCTTTTTTTTTTAAATTCATCTCAATCTATTTAATACACCACATGTGCTCACATCGTCCATGAAAGATCTCGCTAATGAGATGCACAAAGCACAGCTGCCTGCTTTGAAGCAGAGACAAAGCTGTCCCAGCCGCGTCGCTGCCCAGGGAGAGGACACCTCTTTGCCCTGGTTCAGGGACACTCGAACAAGGCTGCCCCACGGCCCCGCTCAGCTGCCAGAGAGCCGCAGCCGGTGTGGTGGCAGGGGAAGAGGAAGGCTGGCAGCCTGGCAGAGGGAGGGCAGAGTCACCCCGGGGAGGCTGCATGGCCGGGGTGTCAGAGATGACTCATGTGGTTGGAAAGCGGCCCCATGCAGCCCTGCTTTACGCAAAAGGCTCCCTAAGGCTGGCAGCGCTGTCTCCTCCGTCCTCCCCACCAGATGCCTAGATACCGGACACCAATTTCTCACCTGTTCCCAAATCCTGCTGAAACCTTGAGAGTCCAGGCGCCTGGATTTGTCCCCCAGAGCTGGAACCCACCAATTCCAGCCCGCTGCAGAGCACAGGCTGCCTCGCGCCGGTGGAGAGGGTTACCCCTCGCCTCTGTGGCTGCAGGCACAGCCTCAAAACACATTTTGGAGAAACAACCGCAGGGCAGGGCTCCTCAGCAGTAAATTGCCCCAGTGCTGGTAGAAGGAATAGTAAAACTATCCAGCAGTTGCTGAAGAACCAGCCTTTTCCTACATGACAACAGCACGAAGACCAGCTACAGGTGCAATTTTCTCCCAGGTTTTCCTAGCGCCTTTCCCAGATGCTGCTCAGGCAGGGCAGCGCTGGTTCTGTAACACAGAAAGAATAAGTACAGAAGCCAGTTTTCCATAATAATTTAGTGTTATTTAAAAAACAGCTCCAGCGCACAGTCAGTATTTCCAGACAAGTAAAAAAAAAAACAAAAAACAAACCTCTTTCATTAAAGAGGTTTATATATATATATGAGTATATACATAAATTTGCATAAGTATATATACTGTACACACATATAGAAACATATAGATAGATCAATAGATAAAAGTTTCAGGATTTCAACTTTGGTATGTATTCCTTATGCTTTAGTTCAAGAGCACCAAAACCACAGAGGGAAGCTCTGAAGATACTGATCTCGCCCATCCACTGCAACCGTGCCTGGAGCGTGCCCATGCCTGCCCACATGGGAGCCTGCCCAAGTCCTGCCCGCAGCAAGGCACAGACAGGTCCAGGCAGGTAGCCATCGTGGCTGGGGCAGCACCTCAAGCTCTGCTTGGTGGTGTGATCAGGGCACTGGGAGTTCCTGGCATGCCCCCGCCTGCCTGCTACAGCTCACCGTCAGCTCGGGGACGCAGCTCATAGCCAGAGAAGGCAGCTGCCTGCAGGATGCCAGGGGGTAACTGGGGCAGCTGGCAGGGGCTGGGGAGAGGGATGGCCAGTGCTGCCTGCTCCAAGTCGCCCTGCTGCATGGTGCTGTCACCCAGCTGCAGCTCAGTCTCATGAGCATGCACGGGCTGGAGAGCAGGGACGAGCTGCCCTCCATCCTCTTCCTTGCTAGCTGGCAGCTTCACAGAGCTGAGCGGTACCCAGTGCTTTGCCGTGCCAAGGCTCTCCCGCAGGTCTTCCTGGCTAAAGCTTCTGCCCAGTGTGGGCAGAGGAAGGCAGCTGCCCGCTCCCAGGGCTGGGCACTGGCATTTAGAATAAAGCTGGAGGTGTAGGGAGAGCCATGTCTTGGATGTCTGGTAGTGCCCATCACCTGTGTAGCTGTCTCTGGTCAGTCCCATTGGCACCGGCTGCTCCAGCACATCATCCCCATCACACGCCTCCCCATCCTCGTCCAGCTGCGATGAGACCTGGGAACCTAAGGTGTGCTCCAGCTGGCTGTGGATGCAGGATGGGTCCCTTCCCTTGTGGCAGTCTGGCCCAAACCCGTTGGCACAGTAGCCACTCACGTCCTGGGAAAGGCTTTCTCCAAGGAGCACCTGGACTGTGGGCGTTGTCTGCTCAGCTGCAGGCGGCCCGCAGGAGGGGATCACAGTTGTCAGGAGCAGGGCAAATGAGTCCTCCCTGAGCTCAAGGGTGGGCACCGTGATAGTCACACTCAGCTCCCTGTTCAGGAGAGCCTGCTGGGAAACAAGCAGTGAAGCAGTCAGCCTCAGCTTGCTGAAACCTCTGCCAGCCTGGGGGTGATGAACCTCGGGGAAGGGAACAGTCCTGGACAGCCTGTCTGCCGTGCTCACACTCGGGAGGAACGCAGGCAGGGCTCTGCTCACTACAGCATGGGGGCTCTGGTGCCGGGGGACAGTCACAGCAGCTATCACACTGCTGCTTTTCAAATTATGCCCCAGCTGTAGGAGGCTGATCGAAGAGCTCTCACCTGCTCAGAGACACAAGCAATCCCTGTGCAGAAGCCAAGAACAGGAAAGCAAAGGGAGCTGGTACTGAGCTGGGCCAGGGCAAGCGGAGCAGCCTGCTGCCTCCTCTTCACACTGCCATAGGGGTCTTCTCTAGCTTAGCAAGTTGGTTTCGTCCCCAGAGTGCTCGAAGGGCTGCTCAGCCCAGGCTGCTGCTACTCCCAGCACTGGGAAACTGGGATACAGGGGGAACTGGGACTCAGGGAAAAAGGCTGTCCTGCTGACTTTTTTCACAGGGCTCATTCCTGCCGACCCAGAACATGTTCTGGATCAGCTCAGCAGGGCTGCAGCCCTGGGAGCCTCTCTGAGCCTCGTGACTGCATTTATCCCAAGGGCAGAGCAGTGAGGGGCTGCATCTCACCCAGGCCAGACTGTCCCAGGAGAGCAGCCCCACTATTTGCTTCTCTTCCCCTCTTTCTCCCCTTCAAGCTGTTGTAGATGGACACACAGCCAAGCAAAAGCCAACCACCTAAAGCAGGAGGCTCCTAACACCGAAGGCCGTGCTCACAGGCTATGTGCTTCCTGAGACACCCTCCTCCAGTGTGACCCATGGCTGATTGATGCACCCTACCAGTATCTTCTCCCACACAGCAGGGCCTGGGGGTATGGTGGGTCAGGCAGCAGGGGAGGCACCTGGGCACCGAGACAGGTTTGGTGGTGCAAGAGGTGGAGGGAAGGAGATGCTGAGCCCCCTGCAAACACAGGGGACCCTGGCTGAGCTGCGGCACACGTGGGGTGGAGGCTGGAGGAGGATCATTCACTCACAAGTGTTGTTGGGAGGTGCATCTCCGAGGGGCTGGGGAAGACGTGCAGCTGGACAAAGCAGATTCCGGCCACGCTCAGCAGCAGGAAGACACCACTCAGCACGACAAGGAGGACCCAGGAAAAGCCTGCCAGGAGGTCACAACAGGCTGAGGTGTGGAAGGACACCAGCTGGCATTCTCCCCCAGCCCACCCTATGCCAGCGCTTTCCCAGAGCCCCCATGGCAGGCTGGGGTGTTCAAGGAAGAGATGCAGGGCAGGCCCAAGGCGGATGGCGAGAGAGCATCTCCCCAAGAAAGGTCCACACAGGGTGTTACTGGGCCACCAACTCTGACCAGAATGGCTGGGGGGGGTGGTGGTGGTGAGCGACCCACACCTCCACATGTGTCTGTGCCACAAGCAGGACCCGAGATGCAACCACAGCAGCTGAGCCAGCAAGAGAACTCCCACCTGCGGGGCCTGCTGGTGTCACCATGCACTGCTCAGCCTCCCGGCTTTGCTCCCCAGCCATGCCTGCGGCTACTGTCCGGACGCAGTACTGCGTGCTGGGCTTCAGGTACCTGAAGGTGCATGGCGCTTCCTCCCCGCTCCGTTTACAGGGCACCTGGAAGCAGAGGGGATACATGACCAAGGCAGCTAGAAGTGGGGTCTGTGCACTGCTCCACTCCCCACTGCAGCCTCAACACCCCACTTGCCCCACGGTGTGGAGCAGAGACTCTCCCCCCCTGCTCCCCAGCACCTTCAGCACTTGTTTCTTCACCCCAGGAGGCATTCAGGTTCCAGAGCATCTCATTAAACACCTACTGCATACTTTCATCTGAACAGAAATTGTTACAGGTTTTTCTTATTCATGCAGTTTAGAAGAGGAAAGGGATCTCCTGCTACCCCCAGGTTGTGAGTCCTGAATTAGAAGTGCAAAGCATCTCATGCCCGCTTGCGCTGCTGGGTGTGGGCAGGGCTGGGGCAACACTACAGGCACAGGCACTACCACACCAGTGCAACTGGACACAGGTATCTTTGCTGCACCAGGAAAGCTTTTGCAAGTCCTGTGCCCTCTGAGCCTTGCCCACCCCGCCACGTACTTGCTGGACGAGCACATCCCCTTCGTACAGACTCAGCCAGTACCACAGCTTCAGCAGCACTTGGTCGACCGGCTTGTAAGAGCCAGTTTTGTTTCGGTAGGGAGTGAGCGGCATGATGATATTTACGCTGAGGTTGTAACCCTGGAGCAGCCAGAACAACGTGGGGGGGCCCACAATTGCTGTAGGGAGGGGAAAAAAATGGAGGAGGAAAATTAAGCCCTTCAAAACAGAAGGCAGGCATCTTGTTTCTCTAGAAATGATGTTCTGTTGGACATCCCACTCCCAGCACACAGAAACTTCCTCAGGCCTAGCCTGATGGCACTTCGTGCTGTGAAACCAGCTCTAGAAATGGCAACCACCACAACTTTGTGACGTGACAGCCAGCGCTGCTTCTGCCTCTCCTCTGGTCGCACCAGCACAAGCCAGGACAGACCTGCTAGCACCTCTGGCTCCCTGCTGCTGAGCACTTCATCTCTGAGCCATCAGACAATGGTCTAGAGACTCACCGCAGAGTGCAGCAATTGCTCTTTTAGCTAAGTGCATCTATTTCCGTGCCACTTGGATGCAGAGGGAATGAAAAAGGAAACCCAAACAGCTGCTGTACATCTCATTTTAGCCGCTCGCATGTTCAGTTCATTGCAACAACCCTCTGCGAGGTGGGCTAGGGGAAGGTCCTGAAATTTTTCCTTCCTCCAAAAGACAGCTAGGCATTTTGGACAAGACAGCCAGTCTGTGACAGAGGAGAGGCACATGCCCACACCTGGCAAACATGGTAGCTAGGGCAAAGGCAGTGCTGGAGGGACTACTCCTGCCTTCACCAGCCTGTGCCAGCTTTACCTTGCTGGAACAAAAATGCCCTCACCTGGCATCTCCCAGACCCATGGCAGGGGCAAATGGTGCATGCTTTCAAAAGGCAAGTCTGGAGGAGAGTCCTCTTTCCTACTCCATCTCACTGTGTTCTCCAGAGAACCCGAATTCTCACAGTGCCTAGGTGGCCTGGAGCCTCCCATCTGTGGCCCTCAGCTCACTGTGTCTCCTCCTCTGTCCCCTTCTTCTTCACCTAGCCCTTCTCCAGCAGCTCTGCTCCCATCCTTTTCCTCTGGTTGGAGCTCTTGGCACTCTTCCCACCAGTAGCTTCATATGATTGCCCACTGTATCCCACCAGACCTCTCCAAGGACACCTCTCCCCATCGGCCACCCAGGAAGAGCAGGAGCCTGGCTGAAGGAGTTCCCTGGTTCTTACTGTCTCTGTATAGCTGCAGCTCATTGGAATAGGCCCACTTCGACAGCTCGCCTCTGGCCACCGCTCTCACTCTTGCCCAGTAGATATCATGGATCTTGTCAAAATACAGTTCACACACCCAGGAGGAGCCGGTGCTGTTCCCCCAGCAGGCATCTGCCTTGGTCCAGCGAGAGGTTCTGCCGATGGAGAAAATGCAGGGATTTCTCCTTTTTGGCACCTTCCTAGCCAAAAAGGAAGGCTGCCTAGCCATTGCCATTCTGTCTGAGTAGAAAGCATGGGAGAGCACAGATATTGGCCAACAGCATCCTCGGCTGCATTAGGAAGAGCATTGCCAGCAAGTCAAGTCAATTCCCCTCTCATCAGCACTGGTGGGACGGCACCTGGAGTGCTGTGCCCTGACCCATGATCTCTGCTACAAGAAAGAGTATGTCCACACCAAAGAGAGCCCACTGAAGGGCCAGGAAGATGACCAAGGGTTTGAGGCATCTGTGGTATGAGGGAGGCTGAGCAAGTGGGGACTGCTTAGCCTCAAAAAGAAGGTGGCTTAGGGTAGGGCCTTATCAACGTGATGGAGTAAAGAAGAGAGAGACTTCTCAGCGGTGCCCAATGAAAGGGCAGGAGGCAGCAGACAGGTTGAAACACAGGAAATTACGTTTAAGCATGAGGGAAAAAAACCCCAAAACCCAAACCCAAAAGCAACCCCCCCTTTTTTTTTTTTTTTTTTTTTGTTTTCCCAGGCAGGTTGTAGATGCTCTATCCTTAAAGATGGTCAAAACCCAACAGGACACAGTCCTGAGCTGACCCTGCCTGAGCAGGGGTTGGATGAGCTGGTCTCCAGAGTTCCCTGCCAGCTCTGCTATTCTGTTATTCTATGAGATTTACTGCCAGATAATAATCCTCTGGCTACTGGGGGTCCCCGACAGCCCTCTGCCATGGTGCAGGGGGAACAAGCCACCTCCACCCCCTCCTCCCTGCTGTCCCACCTACCGCCTCCTCCATTCCACCTGGTACGTGGCGCTGCCGGGCGAGCCAGGGTCTGGCTCCCACTGCAGGTGGACGTGGAAGTTTTGTGCTTCCAGCCTCACATCCCGCGGAGGCAACAGCATGCCTAGGGAGGAGGGGAAGCAGAAGGGCATCAGGCAACATCACTGTGCTCTGCAGGGGCCCGCTCCTTGGCCACTTGCCCCTTGGCCATGCTGCATGGGTCTCCCCACTTTGCATCAGCATCGTGGCCGCCCCCCCTCCCCCCCAACCCCCAGCTTCAGTCCTGCATAGGCAAACACTGACTCCCTGCTAGACTCAGGCAAGTGCCGACTGCCAGCATGGCGCTCGGCACCCACACCCCACGAATCTCTTGTACACCCGGGGCATCCTATCTGCTGTCCCGTGAAAGGCACTGACACCCTGATGTGACTGCTGGTGACCTTGGGGTTTTCTTTCCCGTCACATCTTGAAGACCACTCAGTCCCTCCTCCCTGCAGGTACCTTCTGTAGGTCTAAGAGTTGTCCCCGTGCTTCTCCCCCCACTGCATCCAGGGCCAACCCTAGCCCACCGCGGCAGCTCTGGAGCTGGACTTACCCTGGAGCAGGGTGCAGCTGGCCAGGGGCAGTAGCAGGTTCAGGGCAGGGCTCATCCCACTACTCCCCAGCCATCTGCTCCCAGCTCTACACCGCCACATTGGGTGCCATGGCGAGAAGACGGGTGTGCTGGAGCTGTTCTACCACCCGCAAACACATCAGGCAGCTGGAGACTGGGATTAGAGAAAATATTTTTTTTCTGAAGCTGCAGCCAGTGACACCCGCTGCAGGCATGCCTTACACACAGAGGCTGTGTGCCCAGCCACAGAGTGGCAGGGAACACCCTGCTCCTTCCCGAGATGGGGGTGAAGCAGCACCGAGGCAGGTGACCTCAGGGCTGCAGTGGACCCACAGGGACAGAGGGCAGCTGCCGTGCTCTGCCACGGCACTGCATACGTGCTGCAGGGACCTTCTGCTGCACCCACCTCTAGCTGGGTCCCCGTAGCATTTGGTCCCTCCCTAAAGGCAGCGAGAAGTCACGCTGCCTGTGTCATCGGGACGTGGGTCTGAGAAAGCTTCCAGCCCGATGCTCACACCGCTCTGCTGGTGACTCAGCCTTGCTTCGGGCATGACTCACACCGGCACAACGGGTAATACAGCCACCGTAACGCTCCCAGCCCTCGCGCAGCCTCCGTAGGATGGGGAGGGTGCCGTGTGTGCCGGCACCTGTCCAGGTGAAACGGGGCACCCCAAGGCACCTTTGGGGTGCCGTGCCCTGAGTAGAGACCTCAGTCCCTGTGAGCCACAGTGGAGGCTGGTCCTGCCAGGCACCGCATCACAGCCCTGCACAGCCCTGGGGGGACGCTGGGCGGCATGTTGCTACCCCGCTTCCTCCTCCCTCCCTCCGAAACTTGGCCAGTAGCTCCGTACCTTAGCCTTGCCAGAGTACTCAGCTCCTGGGGAATCTTTTTCCCCTGCTCTTGCCGGCTAAGAAGGTAACCTTGCTCTCTGGAGCGAGACACGCAAGGGCTTTGAGGCAGCTAATGCCAACCTCCCAGTCGTGGGGACATGTCCCCCAGCTAAGGCAGGGAGCCCAGGGCCACCTCCAGAGCCAGACGGGTGGGAGCATCTTGTTGGCTGGACTGGACATGCGTAGGGCTGGCTTACTCCCATCCGTTGCCTCTTGCTCTTCCCGTTTTGTACTGACTCTACATTAACATTATGAGTGCGACCACCTTGGCAGGTGTGTATAAAATGCTTTCCCCATGTTTTCCATCCCTTGCATTCAGAGTTGGAAACAAGGAGGACCAGTCAGCAACTGGGGATGGGCAGCTGCAAACTGTGGGCAAAGGCTTCTAGCCCTGAGGCGAGACCTCTGAAATGCCAGAGATGAAGCTTGGGCAGTGGATTTATGTTTGCCCACTGCCCTGACACCAGCATGAGCCCTCCCAGCTTTACAGCAGGCCCTGGGTGAAGGTGGGGGGTGTTTCTCCCCAGGGGGAGAAGGGGGCCCCAGGACTGTTCCCAGGACCCGCAGAAGTGCAGAGCAGCAAGTCAGCTCCCTGGAGAGACCCCAGGACCTGGCTGCCTGTGCGGGCAGGGACAGGGCTGCTCCTGCTGCAGGGGGAGGCAGCACGCTGGGGGCCAGCACTTTCACAGCAGAAAGGGTGGCTGCAGGATGGTCCCTGCCAGCCCCCTGCTGACTCCAGCACACCTGATCCCCGTCTGCCTTGGCCAGCGGGAAATACCCAAGCACACCTCCCCGTGCTGTAGTTTCTGTAAAAATACGGTTTAGCAGCTACCCCGCAGGCTGAGACTGCAGAGATTAACCCCCCTCCTCCTTCAGACACCCCCTCCTTCACCTGCATTCCCCGTCGACATGCTGCCCTGAAGCATCGGCGGTCCCCCCTACCTTGGGCCACGCAGTCGCTCACCTGACCCCTGCTGTTAACAGGAACCCGCTGGAGCAAACACAGTGGCACCGTCCGCACCCACCACGGTCTGTTAAACACAACTGCCTTCAGCTCAGCAATCCCTCGTTAAGCTCCAAGAGTGTTCGCTGGAATCATCATCAGGGCCTGTCCAACTCACAGGCTCCCTCCAGCCGGGCGACAGGCTGGCGTCCTCTGTGCCACCACACTGGCAGGCTGCGGCAGACGTCCCACGGCACAGCACGTGATTTGGTTGGTGATTCGTGCCCTTTTTCCTGGGTCAGGGTGGTGGTTTTTTTTTTTTTTAAATTTCTTCCTTCCTTGTTGATGGTGTCTCATCTGGCTGCAGGCTCCCCAGGCTAGCAGCCCTCAGCTGGCTCAGCAGTGCCCTCTGCGAGTGAGTAGCGAGACGCAGCCTGCCCACAACAGCCTTGCTGCACCCAGCCTTAGCACCCAGCGCCCATGTCCCCCCTTGCAGGGACCTCTAGTGGCTTGGGGACAGACGACAGCAGCATAGGTATCAGGCCAGGACCAAGGATGACATGTGGCAGGACAGAGACAAGCCAGGACGTCCCCACAAAGCCAACACTGGAGGAGGTTTTATGCTTGCCAGTATCAGTACCGCAGACTGGACACGCAGACATGGGATCCTACGCCCTACTCTGCCCTAGAGACCCCAAAGAACCTGCACGTGGCTCAGCATCGCCCTAGAAGCCCCAAGCCCTTGCCAGCCCATAAGGGAAAGAACGCAGCAGGGCTTACGCTTTCCAAGAGCATAACACTGCGCAACTGCTAAAAGACTAAGAGAGCCATCAACAGCGGCATCGACGGAGCTCACTGGCGCCCTTCGGCTCTGCGAGGAGCCGAGCAGACACTGCCAAGCCCAGGCATTTTAAAGCAAGAGCCCACCAGTGGCCGAGTGCCACCCCTGGGGCAGATGCCAGCACCGCACCCACAGCCAGCAGTGTTCAGCAGCCTCCGCACATCCCGCAGTGCGAGTGGCGATGGGGTCGGTGCCAGGGGGGACGGCAGGGTAACAGCTGTCGGGAACAAGGACACACAGCTGGCAGCAAACGTGACAGACTCTTTTTAATACCACCCTCGCTGAGAACATCTTACGCTTGTTGCCTGCCCCAGGAAGAGCCAGCTGCCCACATTTCTGCCTGCATCCGCTCGTGGGGGCAGAGAGGCCAGGCAGCTTGGGAGGGCGGGTGGCAGGGACAGGGGACGCCAATCAGGCTGGGTGATACCTCTGGGGCAGAAGGGGAAGATGACGCAGGCAGGAGATGCTTTAGCTGTCTCAGCACAGGGAGAGAAGCATTTAAAGAGCTCTTCCAGTGCTGTCAAAAGCTCACAAGAGTAAAAATCCTTTCTCCCTTGCCTGCCAGCTCTGCACTGGGCAAAGCCCAGCATCATCCACCCTACAGAGCACTGCCGGTAAGACGAGCATAAGGCTGTCTCCCGCACCATCAGCACCTCCCTTTTTGGTTAGAGGGTGGGGAAAACTCTGTGGCAGCTCAGGGAGGCTGCAGGGGCTGGCAAGCCAGCAGTGCACCAGGTGCAGTCCCAGCCCTGTGGACAGGGTATGGCCAAGGAGGATGGATGCAACCAGGGAGCACCGAGGGTGCTGGGCAGTTGTCCCCAAGCAGTCTGGCAGCACCTCCTCTCCCCAGCCTTCACCCAGCGTCTTCAAAGCAGCAAGCGTTAGAGAGACGACCATCTCCACGCCCAGAAGATAGGTGCCTGCCCCAGGCAGGACGCCCCCGCCAGCCTGCGGCACCGGGGCTCCAGAGGGGCCACACGGAGGGCAGGTCTCTCCCCTGGCAGAGGGTGCTGCAGGGAGGAGATGACTCCAGCATCAACAGCCCGGCTTCCCCAGGGGCTGGAGGCACTGCCAGCTGCTCCCAGCAGGGCACAAGGCGGGGCGTGGAGGGAGCAGGTAGTGCCGGAAGGGGATCAGGCATCAGCGCCCGCCGCTGCCTAACTGGGCACCACCGTGTCCATCCCTGTGTCCCTGCAGTGCCAGGAGCCCAGGCTAAACTTTCCCAGGTAAAACCCATCCTCCGAAGGCCTTCTCCAGGTACCGGGCTACCGCCAGCGTCAGGTGGTCGTTGTAGGAGGCTGCCACCAGCTGGATGCCCAGCGGCAGGCCCTCGCTGCTCAGGCCCAGCGGGCACTGTGTCACCGGCAAGCCCAGGACGTTGAAGATAGCTGGAAGAGAGAAGGGGGCATCAGAGCACGCACAGCAACTGGGATAAATCACTGCCCAGCTCTCCCACCCCAGGTAGGTAGCTGCTGCCGTGCACGGCACTGGGCTCCTCGGAGCTGGTCCTTGCCGGAGCGGTGCAGTCACGGCAAGTGGTGCAGAGACATGATGACAAGGGGACATCGCTGGCCAGAGGTTCCCAGTGCCAACATCACATAGGCAAGTTACAGCCATGTGTGATGACACACTTATGTGGCACTTGCTGTGGCATGCCAAGATCTGCTTTCAGACTTTCCTGCCCCAGGCACCATCCCTCCGTTACTCCAAAGCCAGACAGCATTGCAACACAGTGCTGGCATCAAGGAGCTCAAGCAGCAGAAAAGCCACATAGAGAGCCCTGTACCCCAAGAGAGGCAGCGTGCCCCCCCTCCCCAGCCCCGAGATCAAACCTGCCCCACTGTGGACAGCGGGTACAAATACCACAGTTTTAAAGCATGGCCATAATCCTTGCCCCATGTTCTGGAGCAGTGAGGCACCCCTCTGTGCTGCAAAGCTCACCGTCAACGATGGAAATACTCTGGCTGAAACACTCTGGCTAAAACACCCTGGTTCCCAGCCTGCACTGCCGCAGCAGGTGAGGGCATGCCTGCTACCCCTGCCTCTACCCTAACAGAGGAGTCAGAGCTGCTCACCTGTGTAGGCAAAGTTGAAGGGCATACATATGGGCGAGTGGTGCCTGGGAGCTATGGTGGGGTGGGAAGGGTAGAGGAGCACCCCGTCTGGCCCCAGCAGGGCCTCCATCTCCTCCTGCAGACTCTTCCCCATGCTCACCAGCTTGGCATTCCCACCAGGGTTGAGTTTCATTAGCTTCTCTGTCAGCCCCAGGGCTGCAGGACAAGAGCACAAACAGGAATAAAGAGTGAGCAAGAGCACTGTGGGTTAAAGAGGCTAAAAAGTGCATTGCCCGGCCATACGCAGCATCCCCCAGCTCCTAGTGCCCCCCTCAAGTCCCTCTCCCTGCCGGCATGCCAGCTCCCAGAGTGGATTGCCCCCAGCATGCGGCACAGCTCTACAGGCAGTGTCTCCCCAGCTTTGCCAAGTGAAAGGCTTTCAGCCTGCTCGTTGCTTCAAGGAGTTTTTCCAGCCACTGGGATTGAGCAGAGCTGCCAGAGCAACCTCAGCACTCATTAGACAGCAACACAACAGCACTAATTAGGGTTCTCTGGTATCTGCTGCTAAGAAACAAGATCGATGCAGACCCCTGACTGGCTCCCTCTAAGCCGTAGCAGTTCTGTCAGGGCTCACAGCAGGAGCAAACCCTGCCTGCAGCTCCGTTGTCCTCACTTCTTCTCCCAGGATATCTAATCCCAGTTACCAAAGACCCAGCCAACTCCCCCTCCAGCATGCGTCCGACTTGAAGACACTGAGTGCCATTACAAAAAACCAGTCTGAGCTGCTCAGTGCAAACACTGGAGTCCCTTCATGGGGCACTGGAAGGGCACTATTTTCATTTAACAACTTGCCCGCCCCACCGCTGCCTCCACATGCCCTGGGGTTCCTCCTAGCCTTACCAATAGCTGGGAGAGTGTGGGAAGACATCCCCACAAGCCACTTCATCAGCTCCCACAGTGGCCACACCGGCTTCCCATGATCCCCCAGCAGGTCCGTGAATAGCTGTGCCTCCTGTAACACATGCACACACGGTGCCTCCATCAGCACCGCCAGCTAGTGCATGATGGGGAAGAACAGGCTGACAAATGACAGCAAAATCTCTGGCTGTCCAGTTATCCCGATGCAAGCTGTTCCCATTTTCAAACAAGAGATGCCCGTCAGGAGCGTTAGACGGCGCTAGCAGTAATCCAGAGTGGCAGCAGGAGCATCTCTCCCTGCCAGAAACAGCAAGAAGGGGACCTCGCTCTGTGGAGGGAGAGCCCCCCAAAACAGCACCTTTCGGCACCCCTCCTCTGACGTGATGTGAGGGATGATGCTCCGGACTATGTCTCCTGGGGGTGTTTACTGCTGTTATATGGCTGCGGAAAAAGGAGGCAGAGGGGGCCAGGTGTGCCCTCCTTAGCAAGGTGGGGTTGGTTTATTTTTCACGGCTGCCTGCGTGGCAGAATGCACAAGGTATAATACTCCTGAGAGTGTATTTTTGCTACAAAAGACTTCCATGCATACACAGAGCACGGTGCAGTGACTACCACGCAGGCCTGCTGCTGAAAAGCTGCTAATCCACCGCCTCAGTCCTGGCATCTCAACGGACATTAATCCCAAGCTACACCACCACGAGACACAGTACGGAGGTAAGAGTGAGGCAGGACACTACCTGCTTGGCTGACTAACCAACTTGCACAGAAAAGGTCAACATGCTAAAATGGCCTCTCCCTCCCTGAAGCGCGTTGCTCCTCTGCTGGGAGCCACATTGTCATCTTGTGGGAAAGCAAGGGAGAAGGGGCTGTGTAGCTTTGGAAAGAGACAGAGGAAGACTAGGGGGACAAATGGAGCAGAGAAAGCCCCCTGGCAGGTCTGGGAAGCCTACAGCTCTCTGAAGCTGGCCCCAAACAGCTGATTCTCCCCTGCTGCCACCAAATTTGTGCCTTTGCCAGCTTGGCCTGACACACCTGTCCATCACTGTCCTTGGATGACATCATGGCTGACCAGATCTGGAAAGAATACTTCATCTTATGTATTGCCACACGCTGAACTTGGACTCCCAGCTTGTCTTCAAGGTGCTCCACCACCTAAGGAGAAGAGTGGGAAGGGTTTGTTTCCGTAGGGATGTGATGCACTGTAGTCAGTCCATGGAAACCAGGGACAGGAGAGAGCCCAGGCATAGGTTCTCTTTGCTGCCACACAGCAGATCCCGCAGCTCCTGCCCACTCCTCTCCACCCTGAGCAGCGGGACCTCCTCCATCCGATAACAACCTTGGAGCTCCCCAAACAGCCCTCCACGCCACCCCCAGCCATCCTCCAGAAGAGCACCAAAAGCGGTGTAGATTTCATTGAAAACCAAAAAAAGTTCCTTTGCATGACTAAATGCCAGGCAGCAGCCCTGGGAAGACCGCAAACACACAGACATCCCTTTGCTGTGTGATGTGCCACCAGGAGGTCTCCGTAACATGGAGAAGACATGTTAGGAAAGCAAGATATAGCTATTGCAATGGAAATGGGGCCAAAACCTTTGGACACCCTGGTGCACTCCAACACATGGGTGCTGCTGACAAGGGCACCTGCAGCCACTCACAAGATCTTCCCCTTGTTTCTTATTTAACACAGAAGAAGATCTTTCTCCTTTTTTCCCCCCACTGGAAGCGCAGGACTGGGACTGGAGGCTGCCTCTGCAGCACTGCAGCCTGCAGCCCTCCATCCCGCCAGTCCCTGCAAGAGCCACGCACAGAGCAGCTCACCCTGCCTCCAAGGGACTCCTTGGCCTGGTCTTCCCAGGTTTTATCTCCAGGCTCACCCCAGTGAGACTCAATTTCCATTCCTTCCTACCTTCTTTTGGGCCTCCAAGATCTCCTTGTCCACAGGCGACACAAAAATGGACCCGCCATCATGATCCATGCAGTGAAATTTTATTTTCTCCAGCGACACCTTTTCATTCAGCTTCAGCCTGCGAAAGGAATGGTGCTTTTCTGTTCCCGGCTGCCGAAGCTGCTCACATGCTTGTTAATGTGCACCTGATACATCCTCAGGACACCCTGCTCTACCCATCAGGGTTGGAAGGAGAGTCCCTGAAGACACAGACACCTGCTGCCCACAACCCATCCAGCTGCTTGCCCGCCCCACCTAGTCCCAGATAGCTCTGTGTATTTGTTGCTGTTAGAAAAATCCACATCTCTCAGAATGCACCTCATAATTACAGACCCTGGCTGCGGCCGAGTTTGGGATTGCACCACAAGAGCCATGGAGAAACAAAAGTGGCAATGGAGAAAGAAACTGCATGCATGCTGCAGCAAGAAGCAGGGCCTGCCCAGTCCGCAGCTCTGCTCTGCTCCTTACCGGTACATGCACATAAAAGGCTGCTTGGTTGCATGGACCTATGAAGAGGCCAACAGGGGCCATGGTGTGGGCTGGAAAACTCATTATTCCGCAACAGAAAAAAGCACACATAAAACCCAAAAGAAGGGCCAGCCCCAGGAGAAAAGGGCTGTGCTGGGCGGTGCTGGCTGGAGCAGCTCACAGGCAAAGTCTTCCTGCAAGGGGGACCCGGCTGACCACAGCTGCCTGCTCCCCAGAGCACATGGGTGCTGGGAAGGACAGCCCCAGCTGCAAGGGTCCTGCTGAAGCCACGGGTGAAGGAAGGAAACCAGCAATCCGTGTGGTGCAGACCCGTCTCGTACACCAAACCGGACTGACCCGCTGCGCTAGCCAGAAAGTAGCTGAGACCGATTCAGCAGCTTGAAGCAGTAGGAGCAACTTACTTGTTGACTCCAGGACCAGCCATGACCCTCAGCATAGGCTCCAGGTCCTCCGCGTAGCGGCACATGGGCCCCGTACACAGGAAGCTGGTCCGCACCCCTCGAGCGTTTGGGAACTGGCCGTCGTTGGGCACCACCCCTGCAAGCACAGAGGGAGATGTGGAGTGCCACCCCGCGAGCATCCGTGAGTACCCGCGAGCATTGCCTCCAGCCAGGGCAAGCTGTGCAGGAGGGCAGCCTGCGGGGGTGCAGGGGAAAGCTGTTGCCCAGAGATTACACACGTTGGTGGAGCTTGCAAGCTGACAGCAAGATGCACAGGGTGGGGAAAGGAGGAAAAGCACTCAGCCAGGACACCAGCTGACTGGGAAACAGCCCAGCAACAGATCCTGACCTTGGGAACACATCCCATGCTGAGGATGCAATACCAGGGGTGAAACATCTCCCATGTGCTTGTCATTCTGCCACCAAATGGCTTCCCACTGCCGAGGCCAGGCTGCACTCATGCAGCGGGCTTGTCCCACACGAGAAGTTACCCCTTCCCTTACAGCAATCCCACCAGAGGCAAGCAGAGGAGCGTCCTGAACAAATTCCTCCCACACCCCGCATTCTGCCTCCTGGCATTTCTGCTAGGGAGGAGAGGCCCACGCCCGCTTTACCTGTTGTAGGTTTATGGCCAAAGACTCCGTTGAAGAAAGCAGGCATCCGGATGCTGCCGCCGATGTCTGAGCCCACACCTATGACTGAGCAGGCAGCGGCCAGGACGCCACCCTCCCCACCTGCGTGGGAGAAAATACAGAAAAGAAACCCCACAGGCTTATGGTGCAAGTCATCCAGCAAAGTAGGAGCATCTCACAGTGGCTGCTTCCCTTTGCGTGCAGATGGGGTGGGAGCCACCCCAGCTTTAGCGATGTCTGGGGGACAAGCTGGGGAATGCGGGCCAGAGGGGTTTTCCTGCCGAAGTGCCACACTAGCACTGCTGTTTGCATTTAGAGTAAGACAGAGCGAGCCGAAGCAATGCCGGGTGTAACAACCGGGAGGTGCAAAGCAGCTGGACTTCCAAATGGCCTACTGCACTGCCCAGGAGAGGCCCATGAACTCTGCAGGAACCCAGCAACAAGTTAAAGCAGTGCAACAGAGGACTTTGGAACTCTTCTCTTGCTGCATTCTAATCCACTGCTTGTGCAGGACCGTGCCGAGGTGCTGGGGCTCACCTGAGCTGCCGCCCACGATCCTCTGCAGATCATACGGATTGTTGGTCCGGCCGTAGACCCTGTTGCTGGACTCGTACCACATGCACAGCTCGCTGCAGTTGGTCACACCCAGTGGGATGGCACCGGCCTGCTTCAGCCGGGACACCACCGTGGCATCTGAGGTGGCAATCACATTGCGGCGGTTGACCAAGCCAGATGTGTTGGGCATTCCTGTGGTGCCAGGGTCAACAGATGGAGGGAGGCGTCAGGGCCAGCTCCCCCGAGATCACCCCTGGGGCAGCAGGCTGCAAGACCAGTCAGAGGGACCGTGTCTGTATGAAGCGGGTCCTCAGCAAGGGCTGCTCCTCTGAGGCACCACAGCCCCCGCAGTTTGGGCAGTAAAAGTGAACACAGACACACCAGCCCAGGTGGAAGGGGGTGTAGAGCGGGGAAAGGGAAGCTACTTCCCTCCAAGCGCCCTGCCACAGCCACCCACCAGCCTGGGGAGCACATGGCCGAGAGGGAGCGAGTGAGCCACGACCGGTGAGGCTGGAGAGAAGCAAGGGCAAACACACCGTGCAGAGAAAAGGCCTCCTTGACGGTGATGGGAACCCCCAGCAGGGGAAACTTCTCCTCCAGGTAGTCATCGCCAGGGCCCTCCGACAGCAGCTTATCTACCTGCTGGGCTTCCTGCAGCGCCTCCTCAAACCTGCAAAGAGGCAACCGGCATGGATACTCTGGCGCTCCTCTCCAGCCTGGAGGGACCGGCAAGGAGCGGGTATGTCCGCAGGGTGGGCAGACGCGAAGCGTGTGGTGGGAATTAGCAGCGGAAGCCCAGACTTCCCCAGCTCGTCTTCACGGTCTCTGCGGGAACCACTGGCTTCTGCAGCCGGCCAAACCCC
>VZTL01069079.1:2255-12398 GCA_013400535.1 Scopus umbretta | reverse complement strand
CAGTTCCTGATTCTCATCAGGAGGTATCATCATTCTCATCAGGAACTATGTCCTGTTTCAGTTGGTTTAGACAATGTAAACAATAAACGCCATCTATCAACTTCTTGGGCTATACCACAAGCTACATAACCATTAAGTGATATTTTATCTACATCTGCTAAGATTTCTTTGACTCCCCTTCTCTCAGCGTTAGCAAAGTTGCAGAGCTTTGCATTGAAGCAGCCCTCACAAGTTTCATTTGATTGACTTTCCTTGGACGTAGTAACCCTTAGCAGGAGGCAGGAGCAAACAGTTGGGAGAAATGGTCATTTCATTTTAAATCATCGCAATGAATGTGAGTTAAAGCCTGAAGCAATTCTGCAGATCCATCCAACTGTTTGTGTTTAGCTTTCGACTGTGTATTGTAACCCCTTTTAAATAGCCATCCTTTTTTCTTTGTCCTTGCTATAAGACATAAAACCTAGAAGTGTTGCTCTTCTGTGGCTGACAGTCATTTACATCTGCCAGCATCGATGTCTTTTAATGTCATAACTTAACCAACGTGATTTAAAAAAAATAACCCTTGAAGTGCATTTAAAAGTGAGAAATAAGAAGTGAATTGTGATGGGTATACACTGCTTAGGAAAAAAAAAAAGCAAAACAGAAGTATTGGGAATTTAGAGTTGTTCAGTGTATGATAGTTGGACAGTTGGAGTAAGCCATGCTGTGATACCTGGAGGGAACATTATAGTCCACAATTTTGAATGCTCCACAGAGAGCATCTCTATTTTTCAGTAAGTGGCATCAGCCTGTTTGTCTCAGCACTGCAAAAGCTTAGATGCTCTTGCTGAGAGTTCCCTGTCGTAGAATGAGAGGGACAGCTTACAGTAAAGCTTTTTTAAATCAGCGAAAGTGGGAAGTTGATCCCTGAATTACACAAAAGCCATGCTAGCTAAAAATGGGTAGGAAACAGCTGTTTCACCATCAAGGGTTTTCTCCCCAGATAACCAAAAAAGTTCTCTTCACAAAAATGAAAACATTTTTTGTTGTTCTTGTTGCACTGATAATCTCAGACAAACATATGATTCAGAGTTCTTAAGGACTGAAAGAGGAGTAGACATCCTTGATTGTTTCCTTCTCTGTTACAAGCAGCCCTTTCTTCTTCCAGCCCTAGGCTGGCGTAATACGTCTGGTTATGAATGTCCAGGCACATTTAGCCGACTCACAAAGAAAAGGACTGTGTGTCTGCGTTGCTTCTGGTGGTAGATCTACCCCCAGGAAAGAAATACTTTGAGCAATGATTCAACAGTGAAGATGAAATGGGTAAAACTACTTGGCCTTTTACATTTTGTTCTGCACTCACTTTTCCTTTATCTCAGTACAAATGAAATGGAAAGAAGTTCTACAAATGTGTGCTCAAGAGATCTGAGAGTGAAAGCTGTTTGAAATCCCAAAGATGATTAAAGCTTCTGTCCTCACTGATCTTTGACTCGATTAGAACATTAGAGTTTGGTTCCTCCTGGACATCACTTCCTGGGAAGCAAAGGCAAAAATACCATGGGTCCACAGCTAATAAGGCAGTTCCTTTTTGTTCTTGGAGGCCTTGTTTCAAGGCAGTCAGCACAGTCAGTTTATGCAAACACCGTGTATGTTGCTGTGTATTTTTTTTGTGGCAAGAGCCACCTGTGTATTACTGTACTGGGGAGGTTGTCAACAGATAAATGAAGAACAGGGATAGGGAGAGGAAGCGCTGGCAAACGGGCTTGTAGTGACATCTGAGAGTTCTGAGATGCTGTTGGGAGGCGAGGAGGAAAGGCAGATGCAGGAGAGAAAGAGAGAGGGAGGAGGGCGGTGAGAAATACTGTGCAGTGTAGGTATTTGCTACAAAATAATTTATCAGAAAACATTATGAGATTTTACTTTGTGCTATAAGTCAATTGATGAGGGTCCTCTGGAGAGGGTTGTGGGGTAGGGAGCATGTTACTGAACTGTCTCAGTTTAATTACTACTTTGCTAGTGTTCCTATAAGCAAAATTAATGCTTTTGCTGTCACGATTGCAACTCCCATTTCCAACTGAATGAAGCGTGAGAAATAAAATCATAGTATTTATTTACGTATTTATAAATCCAAGCCCTGCAGAATTAGGCATTTGAGGTAATGGTTAGGTTGGCTTTTTCTTCCCCAGAGCTCTCTTTTGCAGCAGTTGAAAATGGCTATTCCAGAGTCTTAAACCTCCACGAGCCCATCACTTGTTTGAAAATGGATGCAGGTGTGAGTTTCAGCACTATGTGTGGTGCGAGTCTGCTGGTTAACCCGAAACGCTGGAGAAAGTTGTTCGTAGATTTGAAACAGGACATGGGAGCAGCCCCAGCAGATTCACTGCTATTTGCTCATCAAAACCTGAAACCTCTAACAAACCACCAAAAATCAGTCTCTCCCCATCAGCCTAATGATAGAAGGATGTCTTTGGCCAGCCTGGTGTTTGAGGATGAAAAGCGTTCGCAGTCAATCATCGAGAAGGTATCAAGAGGTGATATAGAGATATAGATATAGAGAAATAGTGGCTAGATCAAAGGGATGATTAATTGTTACCATGTTCAGAAATGCTCCACAGTACTGACCAGGAGGCAGACTCTTGCGCGCTCTCAAAATCTCAAGCGCTTTTTCTCGGTCTCTCTCGGTCTCTCTCGGTCTCTCTCTCTGGTTTTTGGTTTGCTTGGTTCCCCTGCAGTGTGAAAGATGCAGGTCAGGCAGACCCCTCTCTGCACTTGCAGCTGTGGCTTCTCTCACTGACATGGTAAAGGGACTTCCAGGATCCTCAGGAGCAGCTCCCATGGCCATTTTTATTTCTTGCTAAACTGCTATTAGCAGGAACCACTTGGTTCCACTGAACAGCAGGTCTCCTTGGGTGAACAAAATGAATTAAAAAATTGCAGGTGTATCCCATTCATTTCACATCAGAAGCAGTTGGATGCAGTCTGATTTTTTTTCTTTTCTTCCTTGTTTCTGCCCTTTAAATCAGTATTTTAAAACAATGCAATGAGCTCGTCAGCTCTGCTTCTCCTTTGGTCTGCCATTCCGCTTGCCTTGCCCTTGTCTTGAGTGATTGACAGGTCATCACTCATTACTTCCTTCTATTTTCAAGTAGCTTCCTGGAAGAATTTGCCTGCTTACCCTTTTCCTTTTCCACATATTGTGCAGTGTTTAAAATACACTGCCTTTCCTTCAGAGGGCTTGTTCCCTGTGTGCATTTCTCTTGGCTTCTCTTCCTTGTGGCTGTACAGGCCCCTCCTCTGAGAAGCCAAATACACCCTACAACGTGCCGTGTATTTTCTTCTTCGTCATCTGTCTTTTCTGTTCCTCGCTGTCCCCCCAACAATTTCAAGGAGATTAATGGGAGTAGAGAATGTGTAACAACACAAGCTGGGCTGGATCCCCATTTGTAATCATTAAGCCACATTATCACGGCACATATGCAAGCACGTGCGTGCGCAACCAGCAGATCCACAGCTGGGGTGAAACTGTCATACTACACACATGAGCTGTTGGAGAAGCTCTGGTGTGAAGAGCTCTTTGCAAAATCTCCTAAAACCCTTTTTTTTACATGTCTCTCTAGTTGCAATGTTTTGGAGGGTTTAATTCCTTTCTGTAAACAGTGCTTGGGCTTTTGTTTTTGCTGCAACAGTAAGAGAGTGTGAAAACACCTGATGTGTTGTAGTTTTATAGTTACAGCTGTGTGAGATACATTTCTTCTATATTATTTGATGTCTCGACAGCGTCTATAAGTCTGCTTTGTTTTCCTTCCTAAACCGTAACCTTTTCATTGCAGAGCCTGCGCTGGGGATATACTATACTAACCATTTTAGACACCACTTAGTGAGCATGATAATAGTGATAAAACTAGGAAAAAAAGGAGGGAAAGCATCATAGTTCATCATGAACAACATTTTTCGAACTATTGGCACCAGTACAGCCTTTTCTTAATTAAGCTGTCAGCTGATGGGCCTATGATTCTGCTTAATGAAATAGGAGGTGGCTGGAGGATGGAGCTAAATGTTCAGTGTTGGGCCAGCATATAGTTTGTAGGGAGAGTGGTGGCCTCCGGGGTCTAAATTAATGTTCATCTGCGCTAGGAGAGAGAGAAAATATTTTGCTCACAGATGTTAGCAAAGCCTGAAAAGGTTCAGAGAAACTCTGCCATGTCTGGTGCCTTTGGGCACAAACCGTAGCCCAGAGAAGGCAACGGAGAGATTTTAGAAAGGTGTTTATACTTACATATAAACCTGTGTCATTTTACGTCACCTTTGTCTTTCTCACCCTCTCATAAACTGAACTCGACCTGTGACTCCCTTGCGGTTTGCGCGTTGCTAGTTTTATTTCCATGTCATTGCTTTTTGATGTTTTGTTGGGAGTTTGCTCACTCTGTTTTTATGCTGCATCTCTCAAAGCATCTCTTCTGCAGCTTTGACCTCAGCCTATTCCCAGGTGGTCTCTGTAACCCTTGCATCTTTTTCATCTGTGCCTTTTGCTTGTCTCGTTATATTACAACCCCAGCTTTGCAACAAAAGTGTGATTAGCCATTTAAATAGTCTGCATCTGCTAGCTGATGTTAGTCCACGCAGCTATCTCATTTCCTAGCATGCTCAAAGGGCTCCAAGGTAGAGATAATTTTGCACAGTGCAATTTTTTTGCAGAGTGAGGACACTGTTAAACAGATCAAGCGACGTGTTAACAATGAAAAAGCAAGAGGATGGGCCACCTGCTGGACAAGACATTGCCTTGGGGACTTAAAAACTGGTATGATGCTATTATACCTGATCTTTGACCACCTGCGCTTGTGCTGTACAAGCAGGCTTTCAGGCTGTGCTGATGGGGCTTTGTTTTTATTCATGATTGCAGCTGCAGTGTTTTCACTGCGCTGGTGGTGAAATTGTTTTCATCTTTCCTGCCGCTTTCTGTGTGATAGATATCTCCATGCATGTCCTTCCAATATTTATTTATGTGTCTAAGTAATGAAAGGCGAAGAAGGTTTTTTTTAAGTGCTCATCCTTCAGGGGCTGTGGCTTGCATTTCTTGCACAGGGTCTAGTGAGGTTGACGGACGGTTGTTGACTCCAAAATGCTTGGAGAAGGTCCCAGAGATTCCTCTTTTCTTTTACTCTTTCCCCTGACAAGCGTGCATGTTTCAAAATGCTGCTGCTGGACTAATTGTGCCCTAATTGAGAAAAAGCCTGGAGTGACTGCACCGAAGTCAGACATGACATCAGCAGCGTTGCTCAGGCAGCGAGCGTTTGGTCCATTGTTCCTGTCCCACAGCATGCTTCCCTACTCCTGAATTGGGGTGGTGTAACTATGTCAGATGCATAACATCTTTCAATAGGAGGTGCAGCCTCAGCACTTTAGGCACAGCACGGGGATTTGGATGTGGTCAGCGTTTGAAGTGGCAGACTTTTTGTCGTTTTCAGTAATTCTGTTGTCTAACCAGCGTGTTCGGTGTAAGATCCCAGCATTAGATAAGGCATTATTCTTTGCTGGCAAGCAGATTACTTGTCATAAGATGTTCAGGGTGCATTGCTGGTGCACAATATACTGATCCATCATCCCCTAAATTTACAAAGATAAATGCAATCTCTCAAGCTAAGCTGATATACATCATCTCAGAAGTACGTTCACCTGGGATATATAACAGGGTGATATTGAATTAATCTTTGTTAGGTTTAGATAACTTCATTCCACTGAATTTCTTGGTATGACAATGATGCAGCTGGATAATAAGTCCACTTTTGTCAAGTGCTGACAGCTTCACTTTCCAGACAATTCTTACCCCATTTGATGTATGCAGTGCGTTTCTGTATACTGAAGGCAACAGAAATTTCTTTCTGGGCTCTCTGGGAGTGGGATCAGACCCTTTTGTTTGAAAGAAGTTGTCTCTCCTTCAATAGCATCTGTTTCTAGACCATGACAGCAGGGTTTCCATGTTTAACCATCTCTGAGCTGTTTGCTTCTACATGCATTTTAATGTCTGCTTCTGGACTTTTCCCCTTGGTCTCATTATAGCTTTCTGTGTATCTCAGCTGATAAGGCATGGTCTTTATACAATGCTTTTTCGCTCGGTCATGTTGAAGATACAGCATACTGTTCATACTCTCTTCACCAGAAATGTGCATATTATTTCCACCAGTGGCAGTCTTAATCCAGCAAAATCCACTTTTAAAGGTCTTTTAAGTTTGCACACAGTTTCTGCCTGTGGTTCGCAGAGAACTGCAAGAGTCTGTGTGGAAGCCTGTTACCTCTCAGGTAGAAGCTCAGGTAACAGGCTGATGTCTGGGACCTCCTCTGGTTTCCAGCTGCAAAGCCGAGCTTGATCTTCCTGGTAGTAGCACCTGCAGTTTCTTGATAGCCCATCCATGAGTGTGAGTGGCGAGCTTTGTTTCTTGTCATTGTCTCCATCTTCGTTCCGTCAAGTCTGTGTCTCTATATATTTGGAGGTTTTGTCTTCCCCTTTTCTTACCATCCCAATTTAGGACTTCCTTGATCCGAAAACCTTGCTGGAATAAAAATTATCCCAATCCCTCGTACCCTCATTGATTAGTGTGACTGACCAGGTTTGGTTCTCCTCGCCACCTCCCTTATCATTTGTCGGTCAGGTTTGTGTCCCTGTATGTTGTTGTTTATGGATTTCTCCTTCTCTTATATCCATTAAAAAAACCCCAAAAAACAGTTGAAATATATATTTCAAATAAACATATCAAAATAACTATTGAAAATATTCAATATTATTGAAGAGGTCCTTGATCAGATAGCCTTAAAGAAGCACACAGTTTCCTTCCGCATACCCTTACATTTCCTATTTCCCCCCCCAGTTTGTCTAGGAACTAAAAAGCAAATTTAAAAAGAAATAAAACCCTGTAGTATCTTTTCTTTATATAAACTTTAAAGAAGAAAAAGCTTTTATAAAATTGGTTGTTGAACTATTTAGTGAACAAGTATATAAGAACCAGATGGATGGATGTTAAGGGAGAGAGGAGCACAGACAGGATAGAAAGATTTATGCAATTGTTCCTGGAACACCGAGAAAAAAAGAGGTAGCAGCTGGAAATAGTAGACTGGAGTAGAAAGAGGAAATAATATTTCATGCTAAGACAACCTAAGGTCTAGACAGAAACATCCTAAAGACTAACAAGAGGGGAAAGAATGTTAGGGGAAGTATGTGCTGGAAATAAGCGGTCCTACCAAGAATGAAAATCCCTTGTCATACCTCTAAACACAAAGTTCATGATGAATCGTTTCTTTTGTATTTCACACTCAAGCTAGCCTCCAGGATCCTAATTTTTTTTCTCTGCGTTGATGAACCCATCCAGATTTGATACCAAGTGCAAGTGGCATTCATATGTGCTTAATCGTGTCTTGCAGATCATGGCTCCTGTCTTCACCCATTAGATTCTTTCACTGTTTCATCACAGTAGGAAATTGAAAATTCCTTTGAGGAAAGCATCCTGCAATCTCCAGCACATGGAGAGTGATTTAAAAATGTTGGCAATCTTGGTTTTGTCCTCTTCTGGTACTCTGCAAGAAGTATAATAGATTTCAGCTGAGCTCAGATCCATTGCCCAGAAATAGCCAAATTGCAATCCTTACTAAGAAACTGAGCTGATGATGTGTAAGACATAAGAAAAGTCAGCTTACTCCCTGTCTTTCTTGGCTTCTCAAAACTAACAGGAAGAAAAAGCAGGAAAAAGTTACTTTTTTTTTTTTTTTTTTTTTTCCTTAAAAAGAGTAGGTAAACTTACAAAAAACACGAATTCTGATTTCTGTACGTGCTTCTTGGGTAAAACTTTTATTTTTAAGCTAATAAATCCTCTGTGGATTTTTGTCTTTACATTTTAGACCAGCAAACACACTTCTCTGTAAAAGGAAAGGAATAGTATTCCTTCCCACGTGAATGTCCCCAGCTAAGTTAGACACATTCAAACTTAAAGATTGAGTTTCTTTATCATATGTAGCTTTTGAGGACAAGATGAATGATTCAAAGTAGTTATGTCTTTTTCATTGCGGTAACATAGCAAATGGTACAAACTGCTTCCGTACTAAGTTCGGTCACTCTGTTTTTGAGGAAGTTTGTTTTAATCAGTTTTTCCTGGCAGTTTTCTGCCATCTGGTCTGGAATGCATTACAGGCAAGAACTTCTACAGAATTGGTTAAATGAGAGCTGTGGCACCCTAATACTTAATTTCTACTCCCTGCCTCCTCTCTTTCTTTTTTCTCTAGCAGTGATTCTTTTTTAATTTCTGATTTGAAAGAATAAGTAATGAAAGCACAGTGATTTTCAAGACACATGGAGCACTTTGGTAGGTTAAAGCTGATCCGCTGGAATTTTTCATCTCGTGTTTCATCGTTTTTCCACAATAGCTGGTTTGTTGGAAGAGGAAGTGGAAACCTGCCAAAAGCTGTCATTGCGCTGAGAGAGAACCAAATGGTCTTTTGAAAGATAAAGCAGGGTGGGGAAAATCAAGCTGTCGGTATGTGTAGTACAGTTTAACAGGGCAGAGAATAATGCGGTTCTCATGGACAAAGAATTTCTTGAGAATGAATTAAAAGTAGCATTTTAATCTATGCATTTTATTTCAGTGGTAATGGAAAAATAATAGTAGTTTCAAATGACTGAGACTAGAGGGAGATGGAAAAGATAGATTGAACATTTTTTATTTACCTATGTAGCCAATTTCCTAGTATGTGGGTCGCAGGGAGAATTTTCCTAGCGTGCTAGCTGAAAAACTGAAAAAAAGTTTGGGTTTCTTTGGTTTTTTGTTTGTTTGTTTTAAATGAGGTTTCTAGGTGGAGGGTACGGGCTGCTAATCTATCACATTTGTATCAGAAAATATATCATGCTGTGAAATTTCAGAATGTTGTCATGGAAGAAAGTTCTTTTCATGATTCAGGGCAGCAAATCAGAAGGTGGCTATCTGAATCTTACAGGAACTTTCCCAGAGGAAATGACGTTCGGGAAGATGACAAGCAGGTTATTTTAAGCGGGAGATTGTATGCATACGGAAGTTGAAAGCATGTGAAAGCATATAGCACCATACTTGGCATAAATGTGAAAATAAAGAGCTGTTGACAATGCACAGATTGTGCTGTAAAGGGTATTATACAATACAATTATACAATATACAATATTATACAACAGCTTGGTACAGCCCGAGCGCGACCAGTGCTCTGCCCCTTCCCCAGCTGTTGGTGGCCTTGCCCTGTGGTTTTTTTGTTTTGTTTTTTTTTTTTCCTGCAGGCAATATCTGGAGCATGACGTTTACTCCCAGTTTCAGATGTGAACCTGTCAGGAAAGCAAAGTGCTGCTCTTGGTGGGCTCAGCTCAGTAAGCCCACACATGTGAATCTTTTACCAGCATGGGGACTCACAGCAGCAAAGTGTTCAGGGCTTTGCTTTTAATTGCCTTGTAAGATCCCAGACTGATTTGTACAGACATCGCTAAGACCCACGTTGGTTGTTCCTGGCTAGTAAAGCTACACAGCCTAAAGACAGGTCTGCTGGGCTGCCTCCCTGTGCTGCCCTAGGGTCCCAGTTGCAGTCCCAGAGACAGCTGGTGACAATGGCAAAATGTGCCTTGTTCCTTGTCTCTCTTGAACTGCAGTGGTGCACTTCCCGTAAACGTGATACACGGTGGAGGTATAACTACACCGGTAAATACAGAGGGCTTGGGACCAATCCCCGGCTTCAAAGCCAAGCAGCACAGACTGGTTTATGAGGACTTTGATTGAGTCCCTGTAGCATATTTCTCTTGGAGAGAACTAGCTGGAGACCTGGACCGCAGCCAAAGGATGAACTAACATCATTAAGCTATGTGAGCAATCAGAAATCCAGCACTTCTGCTGGCTTTGAGGTCCTTTTTAATTTTACAGGGACAATAAATTTCTCAGCACTGTTACAGCACTGTGTCCCCAGCATTTATAAGGTATGGCTGTACAAAATTCTCGTCCTGAAAACGGATACTTGTGCAAGTTCTTGGTGTTCTCTTGGGTAGGAGAATTTTTAGAACAAAGCTTAGACGGTGAAGGTGGTATGGCTGTACTCAGTGGCCTGTACATTTGACTTTGAATGTCTCAGTTTATGCAGGTCTGAACCATCCAGTCTTACAAACTGAGTCCA
>VZTL01069044.1:0-11633 GCA_013400535.1 Scopus umbretta | reverse complement strand
TTATAATCTGCTTCTAGTTGACTAGGTTACAGCTGTAAGGTGATCAAACAGCAGCTGGAGATCTAAAATAACTTGGAGAGGCTATATACCCTAGGAACTGATGAAGATGGTCATCCAAAGGAAGTGACTGACAGTCCTTGCACCAGTTAAGATTCCCTTCCAGTTAGGTGCAGGTGAGGTGCTAAACAGTGTCGTCCGATAGGGACAGAGTTTGCCATTGACCCGCTGTACGTGGAGCTTGCTGCTCCTTGTGAGCTGACACAGATGTTGAACAGAGGTGAAGCCCGCTTGCAGCACTAGCTGCTGCTTGGTGCGGGGAACCACCTGGGTGCAGCTCTTTATCTCTGAGAACAGGACTCTGGGTGAGTAGCCCTGTCTGCAACCATCAACACTCCTAGTAAGTTAGTAACAGGATAGTATACCAGGGATGCTCAACACTGGGGTTGGGTGGATCCACTTTTTTGCTGCCCTTTTTCTGGGGAAGCTGTGGTGCCCCCCCCCCCCCCATCCCTTATCATCCACGTGCTGTGTTTGCATCGTTCCAGCTGCGCAGTGGGCACGGCAGCTGGCTGGCACGCAGCCATGGACTGTGACATGGCAGGTGCTTGCGAAAGGCCCGCTAAGGATGTAGTTTGTAAAGGTACCGCAGGTATTGTGGCATGTCCCGGTGGAGAGGTTGAGTACTTCCGTGGTAACCTGTTAGAAGCAACTGATGCAACTCCAGTACAGGGTTCTTCTGTTGGCAGAAAGCGTACATCAAGCCAGTATGTGCTGGTGCTTATCTGAACTGGCAAAGCCTCACGAAGATGGAAAACAACTAGACTAGTAAGCTTGCTGAGCTTCTGTAACTTGTGGCTGAAATGTCAAGCTTCTGTACGTCAGTGTCTGATACAACTATGCTACCTGTTTTCCTGCACTAACAGTCCAGTAAGTCTGAGTCTGACTTCTTCCTCCTCAATCGCTCAGACTAGTTTATGCTTCTACCTGGTAGCTGCCACACAGTCAACTGCAGCTTTTTTTTCCCCACTCTAAGGTGGAACATCGTGGGTTAGTACCTGCTCAAATGTTTCGATAGCTGGGACTCAGTAAAGCCTTAGCAGGCACTGAGGTTTTGGTTTGNCTATGAATACATTATTTTTCGAGGAAGTGACATCAAAGACATCACTGTCTGTGAACCTCCAAAAGCTCAACATACTCTGCCCCAAGATCCTGCCATTGTTCAAGTAAGTTAGCCCTGAAGTGTTGATAGAAAGCTATGATAAAACACTGGTGATGAAAGACTTGATTTTGGTGTAAACTCATAAAAATGAAGGCCAGTAAGTGTCTCTGGGAATCTTCAGATTGAAGCATCCTGAATTTGATTGTAATGTTTAAAATAGCAGCAGCATTAAAGACTTCAGTCAACAGAAGGCAGAGCTAGTTTACCTAGCTGCGCATGCAGGAAAATCATAGAGGTAAACTAATCCTTCTCAGTATTTACTTAAGCTTTAGTAATGCTGTACGTGAAGTAGAGAATCACTGCCGAAAGAAGTTGGCTTCTGGACACGGTAAATGGAAATGTACTTTATCTTGTTACAGTCTTCACTGGGCTCTGCCTCTACATCATCCTTTCAGCCACATGTGCCTTACAGCCCGTTTAGAGGTATGCCACCTTACAGCCAGCTTGCTGCCAGCTCTTTGCTTAGCCAGCAGTATGCAGCTTCGTTAGGTTTAGGTAAGTAAAAACTTTACTTGCTAGAATAAAGGTACAGTCCTTGTATGCAGCTACTGTGAAACCAAATAACAGTAACTAATAACGAATTCCTTGCCGAGCGTCAGGCTGCAACAAGCAGTGAATAAGTAGTTAACAACTTTGTGCAGTGATCTTACCGCAAGGAGGCCTGCGTTGCACTTACACACATGCACATGAGAAGGAAACAAACTAAATGTTAGCATTTCTTTCTGAAAGTAATGTGAATACCTAACAGTTTAGGCCAGTTCATTTCTAACCCAACGCACCTTACATATACATCACACATATAAAGAACTTGTGTTCCCAGAGAGGACTGTAAAAAGCTGCTCTAATGCTGTTCTAGAGATTCTCGTATCTCTTTCCAAGTCCTTCAGATGTTTCGCTACCTTGTATCTTATCCATATATCTTTGCTTTCTCTTCTTCCCTCTATCTCTTCAGAGAAATTGGTAAGCCCTCCAGCATCAGCAGCTGCTTCCAGCCCTAGTTCTTCTCCGTCTCCACAACCTGTTTCAGAGCCTGACATGTCTTCAGAGCCCCATCAGCTCTCTTCCAAGGGTAACAGCAGTTTGAGGACTCCAAATATTTGGAAGAACTGCATGGCACTTGCACACACTCTGTTCTTGTTAACCCCTCCTAGAATGATAGCACTTGTATGGGTAATGCTAGCGGAACTAGTTTGTTCTCAGCTATTTTTGCCTTTCATTACATGAAGTGTTCCTCCTGTCCTAGAAGTATCAATTAGAGAGACAGGAGAGAGGAAAAGTACAGGACAGCGGATCCTCTTGTGTAAGTATCAGGAGAGGGCTGAGGTTTAGGGATGTTGATGTGCTGCATCCTATCCAGGAACATGGGTCACCTTAGAGACTGGGCAAGGAATTCATTAGTCATTCCTGGAAAGACAAGCACACTGCTTAAATTGTGGGTGGCCTTGCTGCTAGAAGCACAGGTTAATAGAACATTCAGGAGTGTTGCTGTAATTGAGGAAATATCAGGATAGATTTCATGCATGATGGGGCATAGTACCTTGTCAAGACTCCCAATTGGTAAAGCATGACTAACAGAAAGCAATTTGAGTTGTGGTAAGCTGAGATAACATAGTTCTGGGTGCTTGCTTCTATGTGTAAAAACTTTTAAAGGAGGTTGAGTAGAGATACTAGACTGACCATCCTCAGAGAGACCAGGTGCAGCCTGCAATTAAACATGGTAATTAGTTTCATCTGTTTTTTAACTTAAGCATGTATGCTTGTGTTGGCATGAAACTGTTTTTACTCACTCTCTGGTTTTGGCCATCTATCTGTACATACTTTCTCAATATTCCCGCTAAGCTTAAACTTTCTCGTGTTAAACTTGCACAGCAGCTTTGTCCTACTGAATAATCCTTAGGATATGTCTGTCTTCCTTGCAAGTTTTCCAGGTGTACATTAACTGGGAACCTGCATGATGTTACCTACTGGGTATATCTCATGTGGACTTGGGTGACCCAGAAGTGTCAGTGGCTTGGTCTGTGTGTACTCTTCAGCTTTTCACTTTTCTTGCTCTTAAAGTATATTCAGTTAAAGTTCGCTTCCAAGCAGTTCTTGTGCATAACTACATAAACCTGTAGTACTCCAAAACTTCTAATTAAATCTAGAATGCAGTGTTTCTTCTGAGTACTGAAGACTGTCACTTTTTAATATAATTGGTGTAAGGTATACCAAACCATGAAAAGTATTTACATGTTTTGTAGTGTGAATAAATAAGCCTGGATGGAAGAGCAACAGAAGTCTTGGTAACACTTTGGCCTTGACCAAGAAGGAATTTAAAAGGGTAACTTTGAGATCCTGGTCTGGTTTCAGGTTTTCTTTGTCTGAAAGCTAACAATAAGGAATGAAGTTGAAGGACTTCTAAAAGCGGCTTACAAAATGGGATATAGTTGAGGTGGTTAAGCATTTGCTGCAAAACTTTTTTTGACAAAGTGGGGAAGCTTTCTTGAGCAGTTTCAAAATGGTGGATTTTTTTTCTTCAGATTTAAAGTATTGTGTAAAGTAAAATCCTGCATAACCAAGGATACACCTAGAAATGAGATTTTGGTATAAACCATCTAAGAGACTGACCTGGCTGGCTTATCCAATGCACATCTAACTTGGTTTAAGAAATAAATGGGTAGATTTCCCGATTTTAAGGCTCTGGACTTGAGAGCCATGTCTTGTATGGCAGTAGTGCCTTACCTAGTGTGTATGCCACTTAAACATAGCGCGTAACGATAAACACGCAAGGGTTTGAGTAATTCGTGACAAAATGTTTTCTCCATAGAAGCGGGTAGGGTTTGAATAGCGTTAGCGCGTTTTCCGAGAGGCACTTAGTCATTGGGATTTTTTCCAGGTGCTGGCTTTCCTTCTGTTCACCCAGTCCGCAAAAGCCCCATGGTAGAGCAGGCTGTTCAGACTGGCCCAGTGGACAACATGAATTCACAAAAGCCACCCCCAGTGAAAGTAACTCCGGGGGTTCAGCGCAATGGCCGGCAGGTGCCACAGGGCAACAGTAAGACAAATGGTACGTATGCACCACTTCGTCTTCAAAGTGCTGTTTTGAGGCATCCTTCCAAGGTGAACAGCAAGACGAAACTGTTTCAGTTCTGTTCTTCTGCTCCTTTGTTGAGTGTATTCTTCTTGTTCAGTAGACACAGTTCAGGCAGCACCTGTGCAAACCCAAGGACAGGTGAATGATGAAAACAGAAGACCTCAAAGGAGAAGATCAGGTAGGTTAACCTGATACTAAACAGTCATGTTAGCCTATAACGGTGAATATTGTTAATTGCAGTGAAGGATTACTGGACAGAAGACTGAGAGCAGGATAAAGCTTGATAAGGCTCTGGGCATCCAGAGATGCTTCCCTAACAAAATAGGTTCTGAAGTCACAGAAGTTCAGAACATTCCAGGAACAGAATTCTGGTGCCTTTTCTAGAAAACTTGGAGGCATGTTAATCAAATTGATGCTATGAGCTGGCAGCAGCAACTAGATTTCTCTGAAACCTGAAGTATTTTTATTGGGAAGAGCGGTCTGTTTAAGCATTTTCAGAGCTCTTGTAACTGAGAGAAACTGTGGAGCCCTCACTTCCATAGAGCAGAGGTCTTACCTCAAGACTGCAGTTTAAGCACAGGTCAGAAGAAAGCGAAATTAAATTCAAACAGGTATTTCTGCCCAAGCAAAATGAAAAAAGGCAGGAAACAAAACTTTGGACTCCTGGGTCTTCAAATTAATCTGTCTGAGGGCAGCACTGTAGCAGGGGTTATAGCTTTTCCAAAACGGAGTGGATAGCTTCTCAGTTGGGAACCGGAAGCTATACAAAGTACAAGCCCCTTTTGTGGGTAGATGGGTGTCTTGGGTGGATTTTCTGGAACCAGTGACCTGTTTCTCTTTGCCATCATGACAGGTTTGTAGACTGTTTTGTACTATGCTTGCAGATGAATAGCAGCCAGAAAAGCTGCTTCCCTGAGCTTTTCTTGGTATAGTACTTGTTCTGATTTCCTCTCCTCAGGCTGTAGGGAAAGTTGGGTATACTCTGTCTTAACAGTAAGACTGACATCCAGGAGCGCTTTTCATTCAGAAAGTTAAAGTATTGCTGTAGTAAGTCTTCTACAGCTGAGTTCAGAAATTATTTTCAAAGAGGTGTGGCCTAACCACAGGACTGGAAGCCAGAAGCTCCAGAATTGTAACCCTGGTTTCCTCTGGTCTTGAGCAAGTCATTGAACCTCCCTGTGTGTTACCAAGTGTTTAAACTCTCCTGCTTTCAGGAAACAGGAGAACCAGAAACCGTTCTAGAGGACAAAACAGACCAACTACTGTGAAGGAAAATACAATAAAGTTTGAAGGTGACTTTGACTTTGAAAGCGCAAACGCACAATTCAACAGAGAGGAACTTGATAAAGAATTCAAGAAGAAACTAAACTTTAAAGGTTTGTGACTTCATTAAATACGAATTGCCGAGCTAGTAGTAAACATTGCATAGACAAACTCGTTCTGAGAAACTGCACGATTACATGTGGCCACAACTCAAATCTTGTTTGAGGGAGCAGGAGAACAGATGGCTCTTCAGTATGCATCAAGGAAGTGTAATACATTTTATTATCTTCAGATGACAAAGCAGAGACGGGGGAAGAAAAAGGGGACCCTGGAGTGGCAACTCAAAACAATGACGGCAATGCAGAGGAGGACCTTCTGGGACCCAACTGCTATTATGATAAATCCAAGTCTTTCTTTGACAACATTTCTTCAGAACTGAAGTCTAGGTGAGTATTTTCCAAAAGCTTGCTTTTGTTTTTTTTAATGTAATCTTAGGCATAGAATTCTAGGCGTAATCTAAGTCACATGGTTTAATTCTTTAAAAATCTTAGAAGCGAGAAAGTCAGCAGAATGGCCTTTAGAAGGGAGTGTTGCCATCCATTTGGTGGCTCATGGGTGATAGTAACCGAGCTTCCTGCAGTGGGATCAAACAAAAAGCAAGGATTTCAGCTGAAACTGATACCCTTGCCTAAACTAAGATATAGGAATTTCCAGTTGTTTTCCAGTATTGACTTTGAACCCATTGATTTTTTTAAACAAATTTCTTATCTCATTTGGGGGAGGAGGCATCAGGGTCATGCTGTGCTGAAGACGGTGCAACTAGCAGACAGGAGCAAGCTAAGCCTGGAGTTTGGGCAGAGAGGAGGCCAGCTCTGTCTGTGGAAATGCATTAAACTAAATGTTGGGAGTATCAAAAGAAATCTTCGTCCTTTGCTGCTGATGTTTTCAACTGCCTGGTGAGGTCAGACATCCCTTTAGTGTCAGAGTGTGACACTCCCTTGGTAACGTTTCTGCCTCCCTTCAGCAAAGCTTTCGTCCAAGTGCTGGCGGTACGGGGGTCAGGGCGAGGCAGGCTCCGCTGAGGAAGGAGCGCGCCAGTGCTGTGCCGCTGCCTGGGTAGCAGTCTGCCGAACCTCAGCTGTGACGGGGCTTCCCAGGCTTCTGGAGAGGCTTCAGTGGCATCAAGAGTTTGTGGCTTTCAAGAAAACAAGACGGGGTTTAAAATGCTCGTGAGATCACATTCAACCCTTTTCTGGGCCCATCTTTAGTTTTCCGGTGTGAAAGTAGCTTACAAAAGCCAACAGCTGCCGCTTTCAAATCCATGCTTAGCAGAGGAATTGTTAGCCAGCATGCATACGCTGCAGCTTGTCCTTGCTGCAGTTTAGCTCAACAGAATAGGGTGCTTGAAGCTTCCTAGCTAAATGCGTTGGTGATTATTTAACGTTGCGTCTGAACGCGGTCGTCTTCAGTTCTAGGCGTACCACGTGGGCTGAAGAAAGGAAGCTCAATACGGAGACATTTGGAGTGTCTGGACGGTTCCTTCGTGGCCGCAGCTTCCGTGGTGGATTTCGAGGTGGAAGGGGTAGCGGAGCAGCAAGGCGGAACCAAACCACTCACAGAGCTGGTACTGGCAGAGTGTAACTTCAGAGGCAAGTTGTTTTTAGCAAGAATAAGTACTGTCTCTGAGCCAGGTTGGTCTCTTATTCCTTGTCTGAACTGTCTGTGCAACCTCTTTGGCTCTCCAGTCTCATGGATATGGCCAGAGTTGTTCCTCGTTGTAGCTGATCTATCCTTTGAGGTGGTAGAAGGAAATACGAGCGGTTTCAGCGTGTTGATTGTTCTGTTGGCTTCTTGGGCCAGCCTTCTGCCCGGGAAAGCGAGAGCTGCTTGTCTGAGCTGAGGCTCTAGCTAAGCATTCCAGTTGATACTTTGCTGCTTTTCTTTTTCTTGGGAGAAGGTCTCCATGCTATCAAATCTAATTCTACCTTTTTCTGTTTTCTGAATAGGTTCTAATATCTCTCCTGAGAGGACGAAACTGTATATAGAAAGAAAACAACCAACTGCTGCACTAATGTGGGAAAATGGTTCATATTGTTTACTGTCTCAGCTCAAGCGACAGAACTTCATGTACTACTGCTTATATTCTGGACTTATTTTGGACCAGCAACTGTCAGCTGGAATATTCTTTGGAAGAGGGAATGTGTTCAGGGGTACCTTCTTCAGGGTGTCTTTTTTGTTTGCTTTTTTTTTTTATGTGCAGACTAACTTACATGGTTCTTCTTTCTGGGTCTCTCAAAGGCTGCTATAGTCTAAGCTTAAAGTCAGACTCCTTCTCTGAACCCTGAAGAAGATAAATCATGCTATTTTAACATGGAACCAAAGCTCACTTGAAATAAACCAGCTATAATTTGTTTGTTCTGAGTAACCAAATGGATTCTTTGGTGCTGCTGGTCTCACTGTTCTCGGCAGCAGGTGTGAAGTGGCACTTGGGTACCTGGAAGAATGGATTCCTGGTGCTGAGGAGTTATGTATATTGTCACTTGGGAATACTGGATTGTTGATCATGTAGTAGTGTAAATGACTGTGCAACTGTTTGTCGGCGGGTACTAACGTGGGGGTGCTGCGGGTTTCCACAGAACCCTGACGCTCCCTCGAGCTGAAGGGCGCCGGGTGCTCCTCCGAGGCCTGGAGCCCCTTACTGGGCAGGGGCGGCCGGTGTCTCCGCTCCTGCGCTCGGGACAAAGAGGTTTGGCAGTAGCTGGCTGTCTGGGAAGGAGATAGCTGGAGCTCCGACCTCCTGCCTGGGCTCGTACCTGGCTCGTAGGTAGTACCGAACGCAAACAGTTCTCTGTACGCTAGTAGACTGTGGTGGAACACTATGGAATGTTTTCATTAACCTAGGGATGGGAGTCCATATAATGAAGCTTAACAGATGGGCATGTTTAATTTGTTTCCTCTGTACCCCCCATACTGTAAATAGTTTAGTTGTTTTTCTTTTGTTTTTAAAAATCTGTATGTGGGGAGAGGGGCTGGGGGGGGGGTTACATTTGTTTGCATGAATAAGTGGGTTAAATTGCTATAGGCATGTGTCCCTTCTTTGGTTGGTAGGGAATTTTGTTGAAAAAGCACCTTGATGACTGAACCCCTTACATAGCTAGAATTTTTAGTTATGCGTTGACCTAGGTTACTGTAAAAGCTTGGATTTATTTTTGTAGGACTTTATTGCTAAGAGTTAGAACATAGCAGTGGGGCTGCTCTTTGGAGTAATGTAAATTGTAATTATAATAAACATGTAAATGTTTTGTGCTTCCCTCCTCCTTTGTTCTGCCCGTAGCTCAGTAACAGCAGTCCGTACAACCTGGCAGGTGCCCGTCCTAGCCGGGCTCGAACTGAAGTCAGAGAAAACCGCGTCGCAGAGCTCTGGCGGGCCTGCGAGGCATTACATGCCACTCGAAATGGGCCTGAAAACCCCTGATCCGGGCGCTGTGACCCCCTGTTCCGCCTCCCTTGTCGAGGAATCGGCTTCGTGTCGCCCTGAGCGTGCACCTGGCAGAGCCCCAGTCCCTGCGCTGGTGGGGCTTCACCAGGGCCCGGTCCCGCGGCAGCGCTGCTGGTTCCGTAGCCACAACCGCCGTCAGTGCCCGGGCTCAAACCGTGCAGCGGGGTGTGTGCCGGAACAGCTTCCCTGGAAGCTGCTGCCAGCCTCCCCTCTCCCCGCTGGCAAAAACAGCCGGCGTGACTGGCAGCGCAGTGCCACCCTCGCGCTCGCTGAGTCAGCGGACTTGTCCGAGGTGGCCGTGGCAAATGAGGAATCGTCGTTGCCTTCTGCTAACGATGCCTCTCTGTTGCTTTTTAAGGCAGCAATTCCCCTTGGCTCAAAAACAGCCGGCACCATCGCTGTTACCAACACTGCGGGAGTTGCTGCGCTGCCGTGTCCCGGCCTCCGAGCGCTGCACCTGGCTTGTGCTGGTGCCCAGGAGCTGTGCGGGGGCCAGGGCTCAGCCCTTCTCCAGCAGGAACGCTCGTTCCTGCCGGCTCTGCTGCGGCCCTGTCTGCTTCCAGGTGGAAGATTCCCAACATGAGGGTGTGATGGTGGCGACTTGAGCAGCTTGCTGTAACTTCAACATGCCAGTCCAAGGACTGAGGAAGGAAGCATTCCAGCAACTCGCGCTCTCTGGCTGATGTGGTCCGACACTTTCCCGAGCAGGAGCGGCACAGCGGCTCTCCCATCCTTGATTCCCGTGTCCTGCCCTGCCCACACCTCCCTTTGCAGTGTTTAGCTGTAAACAGCTTGGCTGGGGGGCCGGGGAGCGTGCGAGCCTCGCAGCGGGTTTGTATCCGCTGCCTGGAGCGCTCCGAGCGAGGCCGGAGCAGCCTTGCTGGGGGCCTGGGATGCTCCCGTGCTTCCTGTACGGGCTGCCCAACCAGTCTGTGCCTGCGGAACCCTCTGTTGGCAGTCAACAGCAGACTGCAGAGCTGCTTCCAAGGGCTGTTCCAGTTCCACCCCCTCGGTGGATGTAAATAGGGAAACTTTAATAATAAAGTGGTGCCCGTTACCATGGCAAGCAGGTACCGAGTCCTGCGGGCAAGAGCTCGGGCTGGGAGAGGCCTGAGGCTTTGCTGGAGTGGGAAGAGCTGCCACCGAGCACGACGGCGCTAGCCACGCGACCAGCCTTCCCCAGCCTTCCCCTTCCCTGCACGCCGGGAGGAGAGCTGCCCTTCGGAAGGCAGGCAGGGCCGACAAAGCCTTTTGTTGCGCTCAACTTAAGGGCGGTATTGCGAGATAAACAGGGCCCCAGGAACCGAAGAAAATAAAAATAGTTTTTAACATGGAGAGGGGGGACAAAGGGGCTGCTGTCAATCCTGTTCAGCCTGTGCGGTGCAAGGGATGGGACGCGGCCGGAGCAGGGAGCCCAGCTCCCGCTTCCGCCCCCTCCGTGGCACCGGGGACTTCACCGGCAGCCTGGCACCAGAGAGCCCTCGCCACAGCAGGCCCAGCGGCTGGGAAGAGACCAGAACCGGAGAGCCCAGATGCCACATTTTTGTTTGCTTATTCCTAAAACGCCTTATTCCTAAAACTCCTTATTCCCAGTCACATCCCATTTGGGCCAGTTTTACACCATTTGAGTCAACAGCTGTCACCTGACACTGTCAGATGTACGTATTTCTAAGTTTATTACATTACACACGTTAATGTCTGCGGGCAGTAGGTGGCACGGAGCAGACCCTGCCTCTCCAGAGCAGCGTGACTGCGGTGCACAGCACGGGGGGAACCGGCTCGCACTGTGGCTGGGACTGGGAACAAACAGGCAGGGTTAAAGCCAACCCCTGCGGGTCAGGTGCATGGGAAGCAGCACGAGGGCAAATGCTAAAGGAGAAAGGGGCCTAGAGCTTTACGGTTTCACATTCTTTGCGGTTATTTTTAGCGTTAGGAAGCGACTGGTCTGTAAATCCCCTCGGGGGCAATCGCAGCACTCTCTTCTGAAGGGGGTGAAGCGCGCACGCTCTGCGTAAGCGCCGCGCCAGGCGCCCCTGCTGCGACGCCGTGCCTGCGCCCCTCCCTTCTCACGCGGCCGTCGCGGGCTGCGCAAGGCTTACGTCCAGACCCTAGCCCTTTAAGTCTGAAGATGTTAAGTTTGGCAAGAAAAAGCGTAATTCCGTAGTAGTTATGTTCTGGTGAGGTTGTAACACAACACTTGAGACAGCTACTGGGGCGGGGGCGGGGAAGCTAACAACTGAGACCTGGGGAAGAGAATCTTAAACCATCTGAAGAGTCTGAAGAAAAAAATGCCAAGTCTTTGTCCTTTAATGGGTCACAACTGCTGTTTTGAGGGCAACCAAATAATCCTAGGTAATTAAAATCCAAGGAATAGATTTTTTTTTAAAATAACAGCTTTAAAAAAAAAAAAATCAGTACGTTTATTGTAGGTCTCAAGAGGGGCACAGTATGAGTAAGTGGAATGCCTACATGTTGTCTATACAGAATAACCCATCACTCGAATTAAAAAGCAGCAGCTAAGCTGTTGAATTTTATTCATCATGATGTCTTCTTCTGCTTTTTCTTTTCATTTTCTTCCT
>VZTL01069040.1:0-20306 GCA_013400535.1 Scopus umbretta | reverse complement strand
AGCTGAGCAAAAAAATAATTTTTTCGTTATGGGTATTTAAACAATCCTGAGATACCAAGACTGTTATTTAGATAACATTTCTAGGCATTGGCTTTGAATTTCAGGTAAGATCACAGTACCAGTAACTGACAGCATTTCTGTCTGGCATCTTCTACATCCCCCCCTCGCCCCACTTTTTGCAGCTGGGCTGACCTTTTTCACAGTTTCTCTCCCACAGTTGTCATAATAGGAGGATTAATGTCTCACATAACAAAGTTTTCATTCCAAGTGAATGGTGAATGCCAGGACAGTAACAGGAAGTTGTAGCGTTCAGATTAAATAATCCATTTTTTATAGAATACCTTATGTATCAGACACAAATCTAAGTCACAATAAGTTTCGTGAAATATTAAAAGAATTAGGATATAGAAATTTACAAATGTTCAGAGGCTGTATGAACCCAAAAGTACATGAAATATGGATGAAGTAGTTTGACATTTTCAGGATCGTGTTTTCCCTAAATTTCCTCATAGTGCATAGTAAATTTTTTATTTGCAGTTAGAGAGTGTTACTGTAATTTATCCACTTCATAACTGAAGAAAACAGTTTGCTCCCTGAATAGAGGAGAGGCAGAAAAATATTTTTTCGGTCTTTTTTTTCCTTCTGATCTGTAATAAGTAATGCAAAAATGCCCCTACAGAGACTTCCTCAGACTTATCAACATTTGTTTAGGTCAAACACTCCAAACACAGCAGTGTTTGCTGGGAGCATGCAGCTGTTAGCAGGAGTCAAACTGTGCACTGGACGGACCTTAACTAATCATCCCCACTATGAGGATAAGAATCTGAGAGAGAGAACAAAACAGGTAAGAGTATTCTGATTGTTTAAGCTAATTCTTACCCATATCAGTGGCTCCATTTCAGAAATCACATGCAATCGCTACTGGCACGTTGCAAATGACAGCACGTGCGTTACTCACTGAACTAGCTTATTTTCAGATACAGTTCCAGAATTTAACTTCTGTGAAACTCGTAGTACTTTGGGCATCTGCTAACTTACTTCTGGCAGCTGGTATGTCTGAATAACTGAACGTAGGTACTCAGGCTAGTTCCGAGTGAACTGGTTTGGGTACTGTTGGCATTAATAGAGCCTGCTGCCCAGCTGGGTTTATTAAACCCACGTGGAGCATTTCCTGATTTGCCTGATACTCCCTTCAGTTCCCAGACTAGCACATAACATTTTCTATAGAAACCAGCTTGAGAAACTCTACACAAAGCTGGGGAGATTGTTTTAAACTACCCTTTCCTATAATTTAGACATTTTGAAAGTTTTGCAGGCATCTACCAAGGCCTTTCTGCAGACAGCAGCACCATCCAGTGTTGCTGTAGTCAGCAGCAGTACCATTGTGCATTGTAGTAGCCATAAGATAGAAACTCTAAGTGGCTACTGACTAAAGCTTTTATTTTTTTTTTAAATACTTAATTCAAATCACATGGATTATCGATCTCAGTTCTTTCTCTGGTTCAAGATAGAGGAATCATGAGAGAGCGCACAAAGAAATAGTGGGAATGTAGTGTGTCTTACAGCTTCGTTTTCTTCTATAGATTTATCAGATCTATGCCAAGAGATCTCCTGAAGATGTTTACGGAATACTGCGATCATTTGGTACAGACTATGTGATCCTAGAAGACAGCATTTGTTACGAAAGAAGACACAGTAGAGGCTGCCGGTTGCGTGACTTACTTGATGTAGCTAATGGCCATGTAAGTATTGTTTACAAGATTTATAAAGAAAATACATTTTGCTTAACTTCTTTTTGAAATACATTTACGGTTTGAAGTCACGTGGGTTATTTCCACTGCATCATGAGTGTGGGAAGTAAAATCTAATGGAGCCTTCAGACATTCTCAAAATCGCCAGATTGAACACTGCTTGCTTTTAATGGTGTTTGATAATGAAAAAAGGGGGAACCCGGCCTGGGCAAAGTAAGTAGTCACTTCCTGAGGAGCTTCAGGTTAGCAAGGCGCAAATAGCGCTCCCTTTCAGAGTAAGTCATGTCAGAGCTTCAGTTCCCTCGGGACCAGCGGACGGTGGTATTACTCCATTGTGTCAAGGGAGTTTTCAAGCATTTCTGGGGCTAACATGGAACCACAGCAGACCGCATAACCCAAAGCGGCTATGTACCTGTGACAAATCAGCTTTATCCATGGTGGAGACAATGATACTATAAATCTTACTGGTTTAACCTCCCGCTTGTTTCGTACAGCCACTGGTAACAAATCTGGCCAGCCTGACCCTCTGAATGTATTGTTGAGGTTGTTTTTAGTTGCTTGTTAACTGCCTGTAACTGTAAATTGGCTAAAGATATTTCACAAATCTGTTCAATTTCATTACAGATCATGGATGGTTTGGGAGAGAATGATCCTGATTTGAAACCTTCGCTGTATCCTCGCTTCTGTGAGGAAATCAAAAAAAACCTGCCTTCTTATACCATCCACTTCACTAGAGTGTTTCAAAACAAAACATTCCATGTTTACAAACTTGCTAAGCATAAATAGCATTTCCAACCATGGCTTCGAGTTCAGTATTTTAATGCTAGGACCCACATTAGCAAATGCAGAAGTTGTTTACAAACATGTTACATTTGTAAGACATTTTACATTGTTGGTTTCTTGTTTAATTACTGTGACTCTTATTTTTTTAGACAGTTTAGTTTTGATAACATTATTGACGTTGCCAAAATTTTCATAGATTCATAAATAAATGCTAGCAGGGACCATTTTGATTATAAAGTCTGACCTTCTGAATACTTAGGATATAATTGCTTTCCAGTTTTAACTGATTGAAAGCCACACAAAACGAGCAGCCTGCGTGACCTCTGCAGAGCAGCTAGCCTACGGAGTTCTGCTCAGCAGTTTGGACTTTTACTACAAAATGATAGAAATTCAATGCAAGCAGGCCACACTACTCCTGTACTGAGTATGCATTATCTTTGTGAATCCTTAAAATAGCCACAAAAATTGGGTTTTGTCTTACGATCTTACCCTTTTTGACAGATCCTTGTGCTCTTTTAGTGCCTCTTTTTTGAATTCTTTGGGAATGTACGCGGATATGAGCTTCCAAGCTTGTGAATGTGAGTGCAGAATCAGCAAACAAGTTTGAAGGTTAAACTGTAATCATTGTCCAGCATTCTTAGTGATACAGAAACATACTGTTTTATAACGTGAAGCATTGAATGATGGAGTGTCATGTATTTCTAATGAGAATAAAGGTTGGAGCATGCTTGATACATGTTGCATGTTTGTATCCTCGTAAAATGCTCAGAACAAACAAAAAGCCCAAATTTCTCAGCTTGGATTCTCACAACACTATTTTCTGTATTTGCTTTCTGACCTACGGGGGATCCTTTTTCTCCCCATGTGAATTCCAGGAGTAGGATGCCAAAACTGAACACTGCCTGCCAACCTTACAAAAGAGAAATTCATCTCTAAAATCAGCAGGAAACTTGGGTATTTAAAATAGGTTCAGGTATTAGAGCTTTGCTTTACATTATTTCAGACACAAACCTATGTATTTTAGCACAAAGTTATTGTGTCCTTGCTCTCTATCCTAAAAAATAGACTACAGTTATTTTAAATTGACTTGGAAGGTGAAGTGAAGACAGGCCTCAATCCTGAGAATTTTGTGATTTGTTTGTACCCTTTGTCTTTTTACCAGCTAGAACTTTGTGAATTGCACTGACTTTCTAAATGCTATGTAGGTAACACATGGCTTTCGCTGTGTTTCAGCACTGCTTTGGTTTTGTATTGAAATTAGAGATTAAGTCTGACTGAAAGTCTAATGGTACTCTCCAACTTTAATTAGACATCCACTAGGATCATTTATTTCTTATGAAAAACAGAATTGCAGTAATCAAGTGCCTCTAGGCCAATGCTGAATTAACATTTGGACACCTATAAGAGTGTTTGTGGCCTGTGCAAATAACTCGGTTGTAATAATTACCACTGCAGCTAATTTCTAATGATGGGAAACTTAAAGTGCTACTGATAGCAAACTCCACATTTAATTTAATCAAGATGTGTAATGAGATTAGCTTTCACAACTGAGCTGTGTTCCAATTCCAAATGATTTAAATGTTTTCCCTTTTCAGTTGTACTAAGGTAAATTACTGAAGAGATGGAGATGTCACATGCTCAAACAATTTTATATTCAGTAAATACTCATTAAACAATGTTCAACGTCTTTCTGGACTTTCATGCTAACACAAAAGGAAAGTGTGCTTTAATCAGACTGTATTTAAATCAAACATTGACAGTAGCTAGCTTGTTAAGCTGAGCAACTGAAACTCCAGAGTAATTTCTAGCCTGTATCCCTTAATGAGGTTGGAGACCACTGCAGTTTAACAGAATACAATAATAAAACATTTTAATCAGTATTAAAACTTTAATTAGGCCCGTAATGATGCATGCCTGTTCTTGCTGAAAGCATGGGTCAGTGAATTCCTCAATGAGTGCCTTACAGTAATTGAAAACAAGCACACGTAAGGTAAAGGATGTCTAGGCTGTGTTGTCTTACTTTGAAATGTGGTCGTATCTTTCTTTAAAGGTGCAGTAACTTTGCTCTGATTGAGACGAGAGATGCCAAGAGCCAGCGGTACCCTATCATTGCCAGAGTTAGGTAACAGCTGAGACTAAGAATTCCTGACTGTAGCAGTAGTTATTTTTAAATAGTCTTTTTTTTTCAAAAACACAGTCTCTGATGTTGCCAAAGGAGAAATTTAACCTTTTTGTAGAAACTGCCAGGTGCAAATTTGTTTGGTTTGGGTTTGGGTTTTTTAAAAACAAAATAGACCCTGAGCTACTGTAGGCCTTGGGAAAGCATAAAAACCAACGCTGTCATGATCCAGACCCAGCACAGTAACGTACTTGCTTCTTGCAACACAAGCAACTGCCCAAAGTAGCACACCAGAAATTTGAAGCATTAGGTACCAAAGCAATTTGGAGATTGCTTAACTCTTGGAGTTCAGGGTCTTCGGAGCCTAGGTAGCTTGTGACATTTTCAAACAACTCCAACAGTTCCTCTAGCAGGAAGATTTAATACTAAAGGCAAGGGTGTATTTCAGTGACTAGGTAGTACAGTGTTACAGCCTTCAGAAGACCAACCTCCTTAAAATAGGAACATAGAAAATGCCAAGGAACAAAAACACTTACCAGTGCGGCGGAAAGCAATACACGCATCGACACAGCACTCGGGGAGAGGGAGCAGCTGCTTCTGTCCCTGCTTTAAAGGCTTGCCGGCCAGAGCAAAGCCTGCCGGGGACGGCTGGCGCCGCAGCGAGCGGTCAGCGCTGGCTGAGGTGTGGGGCCGTGGGCCGGGTGGTAAAGGGCTGCCTTTCCTCCTCCTAGAGGTTGGGTGTAAGAGTCGGAGACTTCTAGGCGATAGGTGGTGGTTTAGTTGTCTGATAATTATTTTCCTAACTGCCCGTGTCTTGCTGTGATGATCTATAATCCCTGCATTAAAAATGTGCAATTTTCCAAAAATAACTTTACGTGTTCCTGAACTGCATCATCCTGACGCACCTGATTTCCAAGCGGTGGCTGTGGCGTCACTGTTTCATTGTATTAAGTATGATCCACGGCCAGGAACAACCCTCATGGCAATGCATTTACCGAAGTCTTACAGGTAGCCAGCCACGGGAGCGGCACCGTCATGACTTCTGGTGTACCTCACCCGTGGGCTGCAAGGACGCGAGCCGTGCCTCGTCAGTGGAATTGTGGTGTGAATGACTTAGATCACAGAGACAAAATGTTAGCAAGTAGCTGGAGTGTTTTTAGGGGAGAAAAGCCTTTGAGATCCATACGTATATTTTCATTTCTCGTTTCAGTGTTCTGCCAGTGAGATCTAACATAGTTATTTTATAATATGTTGTTGTAAAGAGATGTAGTGCCTATTGTATACTAAATAAATTGTGTCATTTGAAAAATCACTTCCTTGGTTGTCTTTATGTTGGGCTGGATTGAGGAAGGTGCAGTTAGGGAACCAGCTTTGTTTCAGTCCCTGTGGAGAAAAGCGAAGTATTTCTCAGCAGGAAGTTCTGACTTTTCTCAGATGTGTTGCGCTGCATGCATCACTGACTTTTTGGGTCACCTTTGTGTTTTAACAGCTTGCTGGGCTTCCTTGCTCTGTTACAGCTTACAGGTGTATCAGCCATGATTTTGCCCAGTCATTCCCTAGTGAAGGTTCCGTTGAGCAAGGTCAGCAGACTGAGGCAGCTGCTCCATTTAAGTAAGTATAAATTCCTTTGACCAATAGGGAGCTGCTTGTTTTCACATTGTAGCTCAAGCGTTGCTATTCTGACTTGATGAAAAGAAACGCGCGTTCTTTGGGAGCGAAAAATGACATGTTTCAAGTGCTTTAGCTGAGTGAGGATGTCCTGGTACAGGGAAGCTTTTCAAAGGCTGGGCGTTCTCACGGCAGGGAGAAGCGGGATGTGCAGAGCGATACGCAGAGCTGCCCAGCACGTCTTTTTCTCCTTTGTGGTGCCTGTCACATCTTCCCACTTCAAGTGAGTTTTTTGGGCATCTTGTCACGGATGTTAATTAGGTACAGACAGGACTTCGGCAAGATTCATTTAATTAATAGCGTGTTGCCATAACGTGGTACGCTTGCGTAGAGGGGATTCTGTGTTCCACAGAACCAGGTGTCTCAAAACTGCCTCGTTCATCAACAGTTACCAGTAGCATGGTACAAGCTATTGATTTAAATCCCTGGGAAATGACCATGGCTTCTGTCAGTTCTAGATTTGAGAAAAATGCTCAACTTCCTTCTGCTCTCCTAAGCCTGCGCCTTCTCCAGCCCCGGTTTCCCTCCTGAACCTGCTGGTACTAGCCAGTAGGGCAGCCCCAAGGACAATCAGCCGTCGCGTGGCTTGGCTACATGTTATATACTTGGAATGTTATTTTAAAAGGGAGAAAACCACAAAGATTAAATGTAGTCTGCAGGCAGACAGATTAAATACTAATATCCACATGATTATTTACATTTCAGACCTTTACAAATATCTTACGCTAAATAAAATGTTCTTACTACATGTTTGAAGTCTGTGAAGAACGTGGAAGATTAATAGAAGTACCAGATTACAGAAAAACCCCACTACCTAGGGACCCAGCGATTTTTCTAAATTCAATTTTTTTTGTCCCCCCCCCCCATCCATCACAAAGCTTTCTGTTGTCAAGCCAGCTGTCCCTGTTCTTGAGCGATGCCAGCCCTATAGTGCGATAAGCTGTTTTGTAGAGGTACTGAAATATTTGTATGTGTCTGTGTAAATGTGGAACAAGTGAGGATATGATTTCAGCAATTGCACAGTAATTAAAAGAGCAGCATGCAAATTAAAACATAAATTAAGTGAACTAATTAGTAATCCCTAGAAAGAGGAAAAGTAGGTTTTAATAGGGCATGACAGCTGCAAATGAGTATGTCCTATTACTGAGATTGTACCTACACAAGTTCCTATAACAGTTTTAAAATGTTTTCTGACATTTTGTTTTATACTGTATATTCTGTAAAACGTATGCCTAACTGCAATTACACGAGCAGCTCTGAGGCTGCGGTTGTTATTATTATTTATGTTTAATTACAAATTAGCGCCATAGCCGTAATAAGGATCACAGGGCCCATCCTGCATATCAGCTGCTTCTCAGCGCCTCAGATCCCAGACTAGGGAGTAAGTCTGTGGGTAACACAACTTGAGAAAGTCTGTTGAATGTAAAGTTAAGGATTTCCTCCTTCCGAGACTGACTGTTGCAGAAACTGCGACCGTGCTACACACAAAAAGCACTGGGGTATCCGAGAAAAGTACCGGCCCGTGGCCCCAGCCAGCTGCAGCACTCGGGAGAACTCGGGATCAGTAACATGTCTTTGACGCGTGTGACCGAACGCTTGAGCCCGCGCGGCAGTTAGGAGCACCTGCGGTTTCCCCCAGCTTTTCCGACAGAACAGCACGCGTGACTCATGTCCATGAAAGTATCTGATCAAAGCCCAGAGAGGAATAATTCAATGGAGTCCAAGCTTTAGTCAACCTTAAATATATGCAAGGAAGAGACATCATGTACAGAAGGCTTATTTATTATTTATACGGTGCCTTAGACATGCGCGACACTTCACAGGCAAATACAGTCCTTGCCCCAAGGAGCTTACAAGCTAAATTAAAAACAGCCAAAAGGACAGCACAGCCGTACTTAGGGAGAGAACACAAGGTATGCGGACAAAATTACTGGAGTTTGGGGAAGGAATAGATTTTTGTGTATAATAGGTATTTACTTCATTGTCCATATCCTGTTTGCGACTGCTATGATCATGAAATACAGAAGCTGACGTACCTGACTTGTGAATGCTGCAAGGTATTTTACCCCGCGTTTCCTCACAGGTAAATAGATCAGTAAAATTACAAAATCATAGACTATGTACCGTCTGTGAATCAAAACTACTAGGCATGGGTAAAATGGCATTTAGCTTTTCCAGATGCAAATGCCACGTTATCTGCAGTGTGTAACCATTAGCTGATTGTGTGCTGAAGATTTTCCGAAGTGTGTCACAAATGCATGCAAAAACAAGACGCTGCATGAACATTTCTTGATTGGGAAATGTGCAGATTACTCTAGCCTGCAGACTGCATTGACCTATTTATGTTTTCTTTAATATATATATAAAAATAAAAGCCAGGCCTCCCAAAACAAGTTACTGATGCAACTGTAAGCAAAGCAGTTTTAATGTCTTTTACATTACATTGTTTTATGCTTTGTTTTAATGAAAAAATTAACTTAGAATCTATGTGATATATTTGTATTATCAGCTAATACCTTTATAATTTACATATTATAATATATAAAGAAACAGCACAAAATAAGATTGTGTTCTTGCTGCACTTTACTCCATTTATATATATGAGTGGTCTCAATTTAAAGGAAGAATTATCAAAATTACTTTTATGGTGCCTTCCCTCTTCCAAATATTGTCAGGTTAAAAAAAAAACCAAAACAAAACAACAATCCAGACTACTAGCTGGACATTTAACAGTCTGCAAAAGGGACTGATAATTTAAAGCATAATATTCCAGGCCCCTGCAACCGCTCTTAGTTTTGCCCTGTATTTCTCTGTCCCCAGCTGATCACAATTTTCTACTAAAATGTCTCTGAGGCAGGCCTGTATTATTCTGTGATGTTATTATTATGTGCTGTCACACACGGTTTTTTGAAAATTACCAACTTTGAATTGTTAAGACTTCTGGCAGGGTTTTGTTTATCACAGGATTTTAGTTTTAGAAGTCCCAGCAGGGGGTGAAGTTCTTTTTTGGATATCGGGAAGACCTTCAGTCTTCTGACATCCTAAAGTCACTAGGTATTTTGACAACATCCACAGGACATTGGGTTTTTGCTTCACTGAAAATGCATCTGTATCCCCAGTCAGCTCTTCCCAAGGCATTACTTGGCTACGATTGTAGTTGGTCAGTGCTTCTACTAAAACAGTCACTCTCCAGCCTCTCACACCCATTTCTGGCAACGCTTCTATGAAAGGAGGTTTAGCAAAACCTGAGGGACAGGACTGTAGATGCAAATTACATGGTTCTGGCTGGTCCTTAGTTTAGTAGCCCATTAGGAATGAAAAATTACGGTGAACTGTGGTGTTCGCTACTGGAATTCCTAACTAGTGACCTTTGAGGTTAGAATCTTAGAAAACCTGGCCTTTTAATTAAGAAAAGTAGTCGCAAGCAGCTGGTTTGATGTGTTGTGCTTTTTTTCCTTCAAATAACTGCTAAAGCATCTACTGAAAACAGTACACACAGCATGCTTTCTTCATGTTTTGAGCACCATCTTAGCTTATGTACATAGGATCTCTCAAAGAGACCTTTATGACCTTAGTGACAAAATAAATCTTATTTATTTCTTAAACACTATATAGGAATGACTAAGTATCCCAAGTGCTCCCATTATTCTTTCCAGTAAGTTTATATCCCCAAACATAAATGTCTAGAAGTCCCAAGATTAGCTCCTACTACTGAATTTTTCACTTAGATGCAAATTGTGGATCATTAGTGGGAATCTGACCGCCTCTCGTAACAGGGGGGAAAAAGAGGGGGGGAAGGGGGATAGTATGTAGCAAGAGGATAAAAACCTGTCCTTTGCCCTTGCCTCCAAAACTTTGAAAAGAGTAGACTTGGTAATCTACAGGTCTTCTGCACCTGTGTGTGAGTACAGTTCACTCAGTTTCTCAAACTTCGGTCCCCACTCTCTAATGTCGTCATACACTACGCCCTCCTCCGGTCCAGAGGAGCTCAGGGTGCTCAGGCTGCTAGCAACCGAGCCCTCTCCTTCGGTGCAAAACACCTGCAGCGAGTCTTGGGGCACAGCCTGGGGACGACGGTCAGCATCTCTGACAACACCTGACAAGTACTGACCAAAGTCTCCACTAGTAAATGAGGCTTCTGTTGTAGTCGCTGATGTTTTGGTCTGCTCCCGCAAGCCTGGTGACACATCACTGAAGAAACGGCTCAGTTTTGTTGGGTTTTCTTTCTTCTTGTAGAGGGAATGGGTTGGGCTGGTTTGAACAGACACCTGCAGTTCCGCCATGTTGTATGCATCCTGGAGTGAGAAACCGTCATGTTAAATTAATATTCTCCACAGGTCCCAAAATTTCACTTTCTAGTGGAAATAAAGCAGGAACAATCCTGAGGCAGTTCAACCAACTCTGTCGCCTACAACGCGCCTAAGAAAGGCAAAACGCACCAAGCAGATGAGAATGCATGAGGAACACCCGTGCAGCCTGCGCTACTACAGCTAGGTTCAAAAAAAAAGTCTAATTTCATATTAGAAGCTAAATAAGAATGACAGAAATGCCCCAATTTTTGTTCTGAAATTCAGATCTGAATATTTTTTCATCATTAAACACTGATACCGAGTCTGACAGCAAAGGCGAGAAAGGATATTCACAAATACCCTGTTAAAAGAAATCTTTCTGCATTAGTAGTTCAAACTTCTACTGTGATTTCTGTTAAAATTGCATTCATCTGTGGAATAATTGCTAGTTATGTTATATGGAAGTGGCATGGTTGTAAAAGCCAAGTAACTACCTGGTACCAAAAAAGAAAAAAAAAATTCCCTTCTAGTGAAGCAGCAGTTAACGCTGCCCGATACTTGTGCCGCAGTTCCTGAAGTGCAACTTCTGCCACTAAAGCTCCCGGTACCGTACATGCTAATTGCATTAACTGCTTACAACCTATGCCAGCTGAAAGAAAGAAGAGAAGTGTTGTCCTACAGCATCCTTCCATCCAACCCAAAGGTTGTGTCTCTGGACTTATTTACAGGCAAAAGAAGAATGTCGACAAGCTGTGCGAGACAGAATCCATTACAGCAAACAAGTGATTATTTGTATTGCTCATGCTGTTCATCTGCATAGTAGCCATCAATGACAGAGCTGTCAAACCAGCACATTCCAAAAGATTACATATATTCTCCCACATGCTGAACTGTGCATAACCATTTTATGAGATTATCCTAGGCAATCTTGGTGAGCCTTTGCTGAATTTCAATCGCAGAGAACTGCTTCAAAAAAAAAAAAGAACCAACCAACACACACCCCTGCGATCAAGAAGCCACGTAAGTGGCAAGACTCGGGTTTGGGACAGGGCTGTAACTTGGAATAGCTGCTTATTTCCATTCATCCAGAGACTGTTAGTGGTGAACAATGGGAGACCTGCAGCTGAGATGCCTGTCTAAGGCATGTTCTAAGTAAGCACACGCTTATAGTATGATCCCACTATGAGCATTTTATTATAGCATGGCCTCCAGTATGATCAATAAAACATGGCAACTTTTAGTCGTGCGAAACTTAAATGGGAGTTTGTCCAAATGGAGATTTAAGGATCATTCCCTTCAGTGAGCTGGGTGATATTAAAATCATCATTCACTGCTATTAGTTGTTCATTAAAATGACACATTTCGTCTGATTATATACCATTCCTAGTTGGCAGTCTACAAACGCAAGTCAATCCTTGCTTCTAGCTTCAGAGCTGGCTTTTAACAACTTTTGGTGTTTAGTTGTGTTAAGTATATCCTCAACAGTGCGCTAACTTACTACAATTTTTATGAACTAATTTCTCTGAGGGATAGCTTTATTTATTTCAGGTGCAGAAGCTCCTTAGTAAGACAGCCTCTTGTCCCCGTAGTCCTACCCTCCACTAACATCACAAAGACAAAACTCTCTTGTCCAAGCACCCTGGTGATCCTTTTGTTAAGGTAACACTACAATACAATTGAGGTATTGTAATTCTGGGTGTTCTGGTTTGTTGTTTGTTGGTTTGTTTTTGTTTTTTTTTAATCTAGACAAACAATCAGGTATTAAAAAGAACACTGGCAAGTTTTAGCTGGAATCCCAGCAACTGTGAAATTTGAATAATTTAGGAACAGTATACAGAACCTCTAGAGGCTTCACTCCAAGCAGCATTTCTTCAAGACAGAGTAACAGCCTCAGATGCAGATCATCAAGTCACTAATTTGCTTCCACTGCTTAAAACAAGAAGTGTACTCTAAGAACTCTCCAAAAGTAATTAAACATGTCAAACAGTACCTGTGGGTTTTGTCAATCTATAGACCTTCTGGGTGTAAATTTGCAAAGTATAGCAGAAGTTAATCGTATTAATGAAAACAGGATTTATGGATATAGCTGTCTATGATAGCAAATGGAAAATGTCCCTGTATTTATTATCTTCACACTAATTCATCAAGAAATTAAGGATGCTCTACAATAAGAATATTTTCTCAGGTGGCCTTGTAAAACACTCTCTATATTTTATAACTAAAAATTCTTGAAGATATTTTGAATTTTGGGGCAGGTCACTTTTTTTGTTTTTTCCCACATCACTGGCTTTTTTTGATCCATCGCATTAAAGCCCTGACTATTGTTACCTCTGCAGAGTCACACCACCTTTTGAATCCATGAAATGAACAGTTTCAAAGGCAGCAATGAAGTTCCTTATCTTTTTTTAAACATAGCAAACGTCTGTGGGTCAGCAAATAACCTACTTAAATTACTCATCTGTAGTATCTGCACTTTTCTTTCAAAGTTGTGGCTTAAACTGACATGAAGAAAACCTTGAAACAGCTAGCAGAAATGTTACTATTATCTGCTTTGGATATAATCTGGTGTACTGTTAGTATGAACACAGCTTGTGTTCACTAGTGTATTTCTCTCCAAAACAGAAAAATGCAGAAAGGTTCTTCCACAACCACCGTGTCCTTTAGGGCTTACGAGGAACAACTGTAGTACCTCGGCTTCTTAACCAGTCAAGTCTGAACAACTGCTGTTACAAACAGTCTCCAGAAAGAGACTGTCCATAACGAACAGTTCACATCAGGCTCTTCCAAGCCCTCAGTGCTACAGCAGTAATTACCACTGAGAACCTCAGCGGCTCCTGAGCCATGAAACCAAAACCATCAGCTGTTAGTTCTTTACTGCTGAACTCAATCATATTTAAATATGCGCATAGGATCACTTGCTTTAAGACAAATTAAAAATTGATAGGCACTTCTCTCCGCTTAAGAAACATGCACCCTTGTGTATAGAACCTTGCAAATAATTCATTTACCAATTGCAGTAATGAATCAGCAGAACAAAGGCTAAGGTCCTCAGTTATAAAGGAAAAGCATAAAATACGTTTTCATTAGCATGGCGAGCCACCAGTCCCCTCTTCATTATCATGTAACACAATGATCCTTACTTGGTCTTGTTCCCCACCACCTTCTTCATTGTAGTTGAGGATATTTTCTCTGATGTCCTCCAAATCCTCATGATGTGCAGATACGTGGTATACTCCTCCGTTCAGACCTCTGTGACTTTTCCAGCGAGCCCACAAGAATACAGCACTAACCAGAGCTGTGTAAACACACAGGAGCAAAAGCGAACATCATTCAGAAGCAAATAAGACATTTACATACAGACGTGCTGCAGGATGTCTTAGACAGCAGCTCTTCTACACGAGTACTGCAGCACTGGTTTGCAGTCAGAGCCAGCCAGGCTGTAGTTTTGTGTTTCTTGGCAAATGTTTGATTTTTGCACTCTTCAATGTAGTTACAAGCGAACATCAAAGACAGAAGAAAAGGCCTTTAAAGAGCATTTTAAAATACCCTTTAAAGTATAACTTTCAAGTTGTTAAAAGCATAACTAACTGAAGAACTGAATGACCCAAGTGCTGTTCAGAGACCTATCTACCTATTTAATGTTTTGAGTTAAATTTGTAAGAGAAAATATATACAAAGGGGTAGAACTTAAGTAATGGTGTGTTGGCAGTAACAGGTACAATGACAGAGAAATGAAGCACAAGATGACACGAGACAAAAGAGGAAATGACTTGTACATTTTACTAGAAAAAGAATCAGGGACATTTTGCCTTAGCTTCCATGAATTTAAACATTTTTCTTAAATGCTTAGGTGCACTTTACACACTGACAGTTGTAAAGCTTCAGCATCAGATACCGAACATTATGTAAAAAGAAACGTGTGTACCACTGTGTTACCAACTCTATAAAAATTGACAACAGCTCATAGTAAGACCTCAAACCATTGGAGACCATAAATAACACCACAGTGAATTAAAGAGACTAGAATCTCTTACAGAATAGCTACATGGCAGAGTGCCGTTCTGTGGAGCAGCGTCTAGATGACCTTGGGACTGAAACTGGTCTGGTGTACATGGAGGTCTATGCCCTGCACTGTGCTGCGTAGCTATACCCTTCAAGCTGAATCAATGCATTTGAGATGTGTGTTTACCTTTCCTCCTCCCTTCCCCCAAATTTACAGAAATGTGTCACACAGATTTGCACACATAGTAGCTTCTTGGCAAAGTCATTTTTTAGCTGAGCTGATTTTGAGATACTCGGGAGGTCTTTTAAATGTTCTACATCTCTCCTATTCTATTCTCTGAGTGCTAATAAAAGCCAATACTTTAATATAGCCCATGTTCCAAGGGTGTAAACCAGAAGTACTCCCCACTGAAGACAGCACCTCTTCCATACCAACACCAACAGTGTAAGCTCCTGCCTGATTTTCTGCTTAGTACCTTGCGATCTTGAGCTGTCATTAAACAGTGCTGTCATTAAAAGCATTCTATATAGTTTATCATTTCTTTGATCCATAGTATTAGTGTTAGAGCAGGTGCAAACTCCAAAGTATCACTGTGTCTTCAACTGAACAAAATGAGCTGACATCTCCTCCTGGCAGAGAGGGGTGGGGAAGGTTCACGTGGTATCGAACCAATGTGAAGCCGCTGTGGTATTGACTTACTTGCAAAACAGTTCCATATTTGAATTTAAAAGATGTAATCAGACATCAGAAAAGCAGCTTTTCTAATCTATTGGAAACCAACAAATTTATAATTAAATTTGGATGAATTACTCACTTTTAAGTGCATTACCACTTTCTGGAAGCTGTGTAAGGAAAGGGCATCTGAAATCTCGAGAAGAAGGAACTTTATTAAAAATTCTCCTAAGAGAAGTTACAGCTGTGTGATAATACCATTAACCACATCTACAAAAATTTTCACAGCAACGCACACCACTTGGCTAAAAACAACTGTTTCTACCTCATAATTTACACCTGAAATAGCAGGATTTAGCAGGATTATTAAGTAAAAGATACTGTTGGTTTTTTCAGTCAAGTTCAGTCAAGCGCATGCAGCAAAACAAAGTCAGCTCACACTAAAACTGCTGTGACACAGCAAACACCCCCGTCCTTTAACATAATGATCTCTTATCAACTTCCACTAACTGGGATCCCAAAAGCTGTGAAACCAGTTAGTTTCCACGTTATTTGCTGTTCGTATTTGCATGGCAAATATAGTATCTAGCCAAGTTGGGGAAAATGATGGTATTTCAGGTAGCCACAGATGAATGCAAAATAGTCCACAATACATTTTCATACCCTTACTATGATTTCTGAATGAGACTTAATTAACACCATAAAAGCCATGAGAAAAAAAACTATGTCCTTACTCAGGCAAACTTCATGAAGTTTGAATAAACAAGAAGGACTCAGAGATGTGATCCTTCCTCACTAGTGAGGTCCTTCTTTGTCTTTCCTCTTCTTTTTGAAACCCAATGCCTAAGCCTGAAAATGGTTGAGGAAGCCAGAAGCAGCTGTTAGGAGTTGTGACACAATTGGTAAGATGCAAAAGACTGCTCCTGTCTGACCAAGTGTATTCCTATTAGACAGTGTATTTCTCCTAGACTGAAAAATCTGTTTCATGCTCAGTAATATTTTAAACGATGTTTATCTGGTAGCAATTTCCACTCTTGCTGTTCAATTGAATTTGCTTCCAATTATATATCTGAACAGTTCCTCAGCAATGAAGTGAAAATGTGCAGAAAATAAAACTGCAAAGACTTTCCATCACTCATAAATGTTGATTCACTTAGCAATATACGGGGATGAAAAATAAGCTACTGATGGAGCTGAGACCATGGCAAAGAAACAAAGGCAGAGTCAAGTCCCCATTAGGAAACTGAGTTTTTCAGCAGGAGGATGAGATGACAACTGTTCAGGACAAGATGGACAAATGAGTTCACCAAAGGTAATACATGATGTAATTGCCGTAACTACCTAACAGCGCCAAAAAGCAAATGCAGATGGCAAACATGGAACTAAAGCTCAGGCCTGTATCCTTGTGAAAGATCGCCAGTGTGATTTCACAGTTACGTCCAGTATAGCCATCAGGGCAGTGACATTGGAACTTGGTTGGTGACTGTGAGATGCAGGTGCCATAGTTACAGGGCCTTTTAGCACAGGCAGTGTAGACACACTGTCTACCAGTGGCATTTTCCATCATCATGTGTCCCGGAGGGCAACTGAAAAGACAAAGGCAAAAGGATACCACTAAACTTTGAGAAAAGTAGGCATGAAACACAGTATTTAAGAGTTTTAAAGTCTTTGATGACACTCTATATACAGTTTCTGAAGTAGCTACAAGAAGTAAGTTACTTAGAATAATTACAGTATTGTACTCTTTTGTGAAGCAGTCATACAACAACGAGCTCCGCAACTCTAAACCCTTACGTCTGGGGCTTTCGGAACTCGGGTAGTTCCACTGGCTTCTGCAAGATTACCCATGTGAAAAATAACTGGATTAGGATCTGCAGTTCTGTCTAGGCAGGACAAGCTATGCTATGTTCTTTGTGTTTCCATCACAGCGAATTTCCAGAAAAAAATACATCTCTAGAAAACTCTGTTTGTGTGGACAGCAGCAGTCAGTAATGCTTAAAGCGTATGTTTTCACAGCACAACTAACTTGAATTAGAGTTGTCCTAACCTCAGCCCCAGCCACACACAAGAACTCTGAGCTTAATGATGCAGTGCTGCTAATGCAACTCGAGTGGCCTGTAAAGGAACAGAGGTCACAGCTTAAGACAGTATAAGAAATCAGACACTAAGAAAAGAAAGCACATCTACATTGCACAGCATGAGCTTTGCAAGCCCGCTAGCCATGCTAGTGTTCCACTCCATTCAAGCTAACATACCCTCTTTTCCTGGTTTTCAGGGTTTCCAAACATTATGGATTTGCTGCTATTCTTCAAACATTTTCAATTAAGACAGGCAGCTGGAATTCTTACAGAATCAATGGAAGACGCACTGACTCACATCAGCTAAGGGTAGTACCTAAAAGGACTGCGTTCTCTGAGTAACCTGATGCCTACGCAGGCATCTAGCTTAGTGTTTTCACTGTGGTGCAACTGATTTGATGAGATTGCCAGCGGCAGCCTTCAAGTTGCACACTTCTTCAGCATTCACCCTTGCCCACCTGAATCTGGAGGGTTTGGGGCTTGTATTTCCACCAATTACCTGCATTCATGCATCATCCACAAATCGATACAAATAAATTCCTGGTTACAAGGGTTATTCCTACAAGCTTCTGAAGAACAGCCTTCTTTGACGCCTTGGGCACTTAATACTGACACCAGCTCCTTCACGTGAGTATCCAGAGGGATCCTGTAGTTATTAAATCTGACATCCTTCATACATCCTGAGGCAAGGCACAAAGAGACTGTTTTAAAAGCCATCCAGCAAGAATGATTTGAAGCAGCTGTAAGATTTGGCAGTTTATGTTTAACAAAGGACACAGGCTACCAAAGTTTAAATCTAGCACTGAATTTACCTAAACTTTCGTAGCATTGTTCTCTGGCTTTCAGCTGAATTTGTTACAGTTTTGATCAAGATTCCCAGTGTTTTCCACAAGAACCAAGTGCTGCTGCAGGCCCCTATCTGCTTGCGTTCAAGACAGTGGAACATGTAACCCTTCATTATATTTTCAACAGAAAAGTCCAAATATTGTGGAAAATGTGTTCTCTGTGGAAAATGTTATATTCTTCGATGTGTACCAGTATAAATTGTGATTGGTTGATTTTTAGTTGTAGTTTAAAACTTAATTTTCATAGAAGAGCAAACCACAAATAATGGTGAAACAGCCTTGGGTCACTGACAGAAATTTTGTACTGAAGACGTGTGGCATTAATTTTGTACACATGAGATGACTCAGCATGAAAGCATATACCTTGAAAAATCAAGTACATTTTATAACTTCAAAGCCCTTAAAGTTTTGGCTGCTTAACAGCAACATTAATTGTCCTAATTAAAGTGATCTTCATGTAACCATTTGACTATTTGAATCATAGAATCATTAAGGTTGGAAAAGACCTCTGAGATCATCTGGTCCAACCATCAACCCAACAACACCATGCCTACTAAACCATAGAATCATAGAATCATTAAGGTTGGAAAAGACCTAAATTTACTATCTATTTTATGATCTATTTACAATCTATTTACTTAAAAAAAAAATAATACTACTCCCATAAATAAAAATTCAAAATATGGTCCCTAATTCTCACTATAAACTTTAGTTATTGGAATACTTCTAGTGGAAGAATAGAAAACAATCTTTTTCTAAATAATTTGTGATACACTTATGTTGTAAGCTGTTATTCTATTTAATGCATATACATTTTATATATTTTCTCCTCACGCTTTTGTGTTCTTTACTGAAATAGGTTTATCTGGTGAAACATTACCACCTTGTTTCAACTGTATTTACTAGAATCTGGTTAAAGAGGTGAAAGGCATGTGAGAGAGAGGTGATAGACAGATATCAGGTGCATTTAACCAAGTAATGGTGTATGTCTTCCTTGTCAATATAAAAGATGTGCTGTGTAACTGTCTATTACTTATACTGTGATTTTAGGTGAAGGGTGAGCTTGCCAACTGAGGACAGAGTAAAAAGCTGTCATGGATATCTTAACCTTACGTTTCTCTGTATTTCCCCTTTGCATAACTATTCAATTTCCAGGCTGAAAACTGATTTGTTTTTTAACAATTTAAAAAATTTAAATTGTTAGCTCTAATTCAATCAACCTTTTCTAATTTTAGTTAATGCTTCAGCTGAGTGACTATACAATCTTATAACACAAAGGTAGCGCATGAAGGTAATAAAACAGAGTTTGTTGTGTGGTATGCAATGCGTATAAAACGGAAATATTCCTTTCAACATAGGGAAAGTTGTACTTGGTAGCAAAGGAGAGCTGCCAAATGGACTGGATAGAACCATGCAATGAACCAGTTCTGTGTGTCTAATGCAATGAGCCATCCACAGTCCACCTGGGAGAAGCTTGTGGATCTCCACTTACAAATACTCTACATACAGTCATGTGAAGAGGTTACCGTCTCTGTTCCAAATCCACTAGCTAACAGTATTTGCACAAATTCCCTGCTGTACATTTTTCCTAGTCAGAACAGTTTATGTTTCCCTTTTGCAAAACTGTCATGCAAGAAATCTGTTTACTTTGGGCTCTACATAAACAAGAAAGCTTCTTGCAATATGCCCATGTAATACCAATAAACCTTCACTTTTAAAGGGCCATATTCTAAAGGCTGAAATCAAGAATTCCTCACCTTGAAAACTCTTGTTTTGACTGAATGGGTAGGTGTTTCCAAGGACCAAGCTGCTGGGGTCAATCACAATCTCTTTGTATATTCCTGCTGCTTTCAGAATTTCTCTCTTCCCACCTCCTTCATAAAGGCGAAGAGTAAATTCATTTTCATTTCTCTCCAGCGTGATATGATGCCATTCACCATTATCAATGCGGTAGGAGGGAAGGCTTACAGAATAGTCTCCATCACCCAGATTATATGAGACCACTAAGAATCCCTGAACAACCTTGTGAATAATTAACAAAGAAGTGAGAAAGAAAAGTCATCACCTGACATTTTGTATTGACCTGTTACTGTCACAT
>VZTL01069039.1:44185-69167 GCA_013400535.1 Scopus umbretta | reverse complement strand
AGGAACATTGTAAAGCGGGGAAATGGTGAAATAAGGTTGCTTTATACAATCTTAATTCATTGTCATATGTCACTGTCTGTGGACATCCATCTCATTCAGTGCAGAGAACCATTGCTCCCTCTTGAGCAGTCATTTAGTATTTTGTTTCCCCACCCTCAATTATGTTCTTGTATTATTTAGCGCACATTGCTCAAGTACTGTTCTGAATATATAATTTGTTTTTTTCTTATGAGTTTTTTCCATAATGCTTTGTTTGAGGTCCTAAGAGTTTGGCACTTCTGCAGATCAGATTTCAAGGAATCTGAAGTGAGACTTGCACAAAATTAAGATCACAATTAATGATTGTCAGAAGAAAGTTTGGCTTAAGCAATCTGACCAGCATCACAGTGGATAGTGCAGTAGAAGATGCAGGAACAATACAAAGTTCTTCAATGAAATGTTCAACTGCTTTACCAATACAAGGCTGCCTTTTTACTGGCTGACTCCTGCAATGTTTGTTTGCGCATTTCTCATCATCTTCAGTAAATGGGAAAGGTATCTTACAGATGTCCTACAAACTACAATTTCCCATTACACAGCTATGATTTATCTCCGAATTATCATGTGAACCAAATGAAATATATAAATCCACATGGAAAAGTAGTCAATGATCATATATTTAATGCTTATATTGTAATAGATACATCTGATGTGACAAATTAAGCTTGCACAGGTAACCTGATTTGAAGAGTGTCTTGATTTTGAGTGCTTGACTTTGCAACCATAACATTTTAAGGTAGCTTGTAACATTGTGCACGTAGCAAGATAAGAAAACCTTAACTTGCTTATAGTGTTTTGGGACATACAGAAATAGGTGCAAGTGCAGGGTCAAGTGTTTTTCCTCTGAGAAAATATTTTGTAAATATATGCTTGGCCTAAGCCTTATTTGTACAGTGTTGTGTTTGTGTGAAGTGGCCGTAAAGAGGCCTAAAAATCAATCCCATTGTGTATTCTTTCGAGATGTGTATTAATCAGTAAGTCATGGTTTCTCTTACTCAGTAACTCCAGTGTTTTAGCAGAAAACTTGTGTTCAATGTTTGTTCCAGGGCTGTTGGCACATGAGACCTTTTTTTTACAGCACGTCCTAAGAATCTCTGCCTGCTGCTGGTCGTTTAGATTGGAGGAATATAGTTTTGTAACTAACTTGCATGTATGAACACTTGGATTTTTGAGAATGCAAGTTCTCACTCCTTTCCTGGAACAACATTGTCAGGAATGATTTGCAGTACTCATTGCACTCTTCTTTCTGTATCAGGTAGGCAGACAACACTTCTGCTCCTTTGTACATTGGTGAATATAATACTTTGCCTCAAATTCTTGGACAAAAAAATTACTTCATTTTAAAGCCATTTTTTTTTAGTTCTAGTTTTTGGTCTTCCCGTTTTTTTTTTCCTAGCTATTCAGTTAATGACAATTATATAGAAGAGAAATTAACTAACAATATCAAAGAAATATGGAGGAAGAGGTGTGTTGCTGTGTCTGCCAGAGGTCAGACTTTACATACCTGCTACCTGGTGGAAACACCTGACAGCATTAACTAGTGGCAGCTGCTGGCACATCAACAGTTGTAAGATACATTGTCAGGTATAGGATTGCACCAAGTTATCATTTCCTAGATTCTGTATTGGCTGCTGACTCAATAGCATCAGGATTTTTAACATAGCGTGCTCCATCCTGAGTGCTAATTTATTTTATATCCTTGCAAAATGGAAGCTTGTATTTTCCCTTGGTCAAACCTTTCTCTTCTCCAGCTAAAATTGTGTTTCATAATACGTCTACACCACAGTCAGCCCAAGCTACAAAAGATCTAGCTTGGGTATGGAAAGCAGAGTAACTGGTCTGCTTCCTGTATAAAACTGTGAGTATAGTAAAATAGGTGATCACATACTAGTGTTTTTGTTTGTAGTGGTGTTGTTCCCCCCACAATGGAGCCTTATTTTCTGCCTAGGGTGTTCTCATCTCTGGATGCAAGGATTATTTTGTGGAAGGTGGTGTTGCCTATCAAATCCCTGCCTCATTTTGTTGTCGAAACTGTAAGTTACCCCTATAATGATGTAGGAACATGGCTAAACAGGAAAGAAGTGTTTGAATGTTTGTCTAGAGTGTGTTTGTTACTTGAAGATCAGCCACAAAGTTAAATGTAATGCTGAGCACTTAGAGCTGAGGGGCAGGAGCAGCAGTGCTTTGAGTATGGAAAGGACTCGGTATTGCTAATTACCTTACAAACCTGATACTTAGTCTCATGTTGAAGCCTAGCTACACTTGAGTTTCACTTTTTCATGACTTTTTCTTCCCCAGTTCTGGAATGATGGTGATACTACACATTTAACTCAGAAAGAAGTGTATGAGGAACCTAGACACTTTTGTGAGGAGCACCATATAAAGGTTAACAAGAAACAGACAGTTGTGTTAAGAACAAAGTTTAAATACTGTGCAGTACATGGGTGAATAAGGCAAGGACTCTCCATGAACACAAAGAAAGCTAAACATTGAATGGCTGCTTTTTCACAGAGTATTTTCCATTTTGAGTATTGCTTGAAATGGTAACCTAAAGTGATGGTTCATGTAACTAAATAATATCAGAGTACACATACAGAAGGAATAAATTAAGCTTGCAGAGACATAACTTTTGTTAATTTTGAGGCCTTGATGTGACAATCTTCACGTTCTAAACATTACACTAGTACTAAGCATAGTATTAGTATAATACTAATTAATACCAACTGAACAATATACTAAATGTAGCATTTATGTAGTACTGTGAACAGTCTGTCATAGGCAGGCTTGTGTAAAGTCTGTATACGTTGTGTCTTACTTGCCAGTGTCTCATTTGCTTCACATCTTGGGTAGGTATTATCTGTGTTGCAGAGGGAAGAAGCTGAGACGCAGCAAGGTAGGTATTAAACACCTTCATCATACTAGTAAGCAGATCTTTCTAGAAGACAGGTGCATATACTCGTAGAAATTATTGATCAAAACCACAAGGAAGTAGTTGCAGAATACAGCTACAACATAGCTGTAAGTGACTTGCTGAGACTTTGCAAGTCTTGGCTCAGTCTTGCCTTAATGCCTTGCAGATAGTCCTAGAGAACACTGCCTGATCTGGAACAAAAAGAACGAAGCAGGTGTGTATAGAGTGTCAGTTTTGGAAAATACCTTTAAGATGGATGAGTTTTCATGTCCAGCAAAATCAAACACCTCTAGAACTAATTAACAATGCTCCTAAAAGTTTTTCATTGGTGCAATTTATATACATTCATCAACTTAATTTTCAGCACTAACCTTTGTGGAAATTACTTTGTTTGAGGTAATACAATAAGTAAACCAGTGTGATAGAACAGGCTTGAAAAAAGAAAGGGTGGGGTTTTTTGTGTGTGTCTGTAAATAGTTCTGCAATAATTGAGTGGGTAGTTGGTTTAGCAATGAATGCGCTTGGATCACCAACAGTAGGCAATTTGAAGACAAAAGATTTGAGAACTATTAAGCCAAATATATATGCTAAAGCTGTAAAAAGTGATATTTTTCATAAAAACAGAACTTGCAAAGGAGCACATACAAATATATACATTCAGACATCAACAATAGTGATTGGTGCTTTCTTGCTGGAAGAATGCTAAGAAATGTGATCCAGCAATAATTCTATACACTACTGACTTTACAATATTTAATTTTATTTGCACATTTGAAAATACAAAAACATCAAACAGAGTAAAGCTGAGGAAAAGGACAACACATGTCTATTAATTGAAAACATTCAGACAGCTTTATTGCCATGAAGTACAATCACATGAAGTACAATCCTATTTTCAGCTTGTACACAGTGGTACATTAGGTTGAGTTGCTCCAGCTTCTGGGGCTGTGCACTTTACAAAGAAATTGCTGAAAGCAGTGATCTGTGGTAAACGTAACACATGGAAAGATTAGGTCACTGTGGGTATTCTCATTTTTAAAGTGAAAATGTTCTACAGGAAATCTTATCTTTAAATAACAGTCAAAGGACCATGCTGCGGTATGCAGTTGTTCTTCACGTGACTTTGAATATCCGTATTGTCACAGATGGAAATCACAGAAGCAAGTATATCTGCTTTGGCTTCTTGTGTTAAATACGTGTGCATTTCTGATAGAAGTGATGTGAGGTTGAACTTTATGAACTGCATCTTTTACTACTCAGTAGTGCTCTTAAAGAGTATTTTCCATCATTTTTGATTTTCTTCTTTTAATGCCTGATCCATATGTTTTTGGATGTTGAAAGAAATTATTTTAAAAGTCTTCACTTTAGCAGTTTGGTTGGTTTAAGAAACTCTTACAATGTGTTTCAGTTTCGTCGAGTCTTTTGTGTTGTTTTGACTGTCAATTAGAACCAGGGAGGTGTGCTGATGATTCTCTACTATTTCAGCAACACTGTCAAAGCGCTGGATAGAGAAAGCAAAAATTAGTGCTGGCTTCCTTTAATGCTCTAATATTGACAGTAATCATGGCATCATCTTTTTCTTTTTGCTTCTCCCACCATTGGAAGAGAGTGGAGCTATAGCTGTTACCAAGTGAGATGCTTTGCCTTTTAGTAAGAGCACTGATCCTGCTCTTAGTCCTGATTCTAGCTATAAACAGATTAAATCTGGACAATGGAAAATACTATGGCCACTAGCTGTGTCATCTCATGCTCCTTTCCATTTGTGATTGCCACCTGCACAAACTGAATTGTAGAGGTTGTTACATGGCATATTAAACTGACACTGCTTTCACTTTACCTTAATATATACCAGGCTGCAGACTGGCAGTTTGGAAGCTGCTTCATCTGTGGTTCAGCCACCTCAGTTAGAGGGCAGGAGATCTCCAGAAGTAATATGGTACAGACAGCCAACAACGAGAACTGGTGTAGTTATGCAATTTTCATGTTTTGTCACTGTAAATTAATATCCAAAATCTGCTAGGTCTGCTGCTTTTCCTTTTGGTTTTTGGTCAAATACAGATTTTGGACTATCTTTTTCTCCTGAGGTCATTTTTGACCCCTTTGTTGAAGGCCAGATGAGTTCCAGGCTATTATTTATTCTGTAGCCTCAAAACTGTTGCCTAGGAGGCAGATAATTAGGCTAAGGCAAGCGTACTTTCACATGCCTGAAAAGGCTACTCTGTGCAGTGATAAACAGTTTTTATTAGCATTTGGGTTCTAAGCTTCTGGTTTGCTGTCAGAGTAATTATCTGTGTGGTATAATAGCCAACCAGTGATTTTTACACTCTAGAACTAGACTTTAACATTTTCTTTATGTGAAAATAGGATTAAGAGTACTATCATTCTCATTTTTGACAGAGGTTTTTTGTTTTTACAACATGGCTGTTCTTCCTTTATGACTTTCTAAGAAACTTAACTAGAGTCTTAGGTAGAAGGTGAATAGAGCACTACAAACAACTGGAGAATTTATCTAGCAGCTGCAGCTCTGATCCTGATAACTTTTCAGAACAGTTCTATGAGTATGTTTTAAACTTGATCTGTGGTTTTAATTACTGACATTATGCAGGAGCTGATGTTACTCTGGTTTCTCTAGCTTGCTGGATTCATTATATAGGATATACTTTTATCTTGATACATGAAGAATCCTTTTGCTCATCATGCAATATATCTTAGTCCTTTCTTATTAAAGGTATATAACTGAAAACTGTTAGGAAAAAAAAAAATCCCACATCACCTCACCTCTTCACCACTTTTTTCTCTGCCCAGTGCATATTGTCGTGTTGATTCAATAAATCGTATAGGAATGTTGTATACTCTTCTGTTGTAAAACACAACCAGTGTGTATGGTTGCCGTGAATCCTGTCCAGAACTCTTTCTTATTAGAAAAGATCCATCCTGAACAGAGAAAAGTAGTAAGTGTATTCAGGTTATTTTTTCCAACAACTTTGATTTTAGCTTCGTATTTTTATCTATATTAGCGTTAAACCCTTTTCTCCCATTAGAAAGACTGTACAGCAGGAGATGAGAAGTAGCATGTATTCCTGCTGTCGAACAGCAGCTTACAAAGGTGTTAAGAGTCACTTTTGCTGCTGCCTGTTCTCTCTCAATCAGAGAAAGAATGAAGACATAAACACACAGTGGCAGCATGTTGGAGTCCACAGATTATTAGGAAATGAAGTTACTATCAGTGGCAGTAGGCAGGCAGGAAAGCAGTGAGAGGTGGAGATACTGTTTCTCCAGAGCTGTGAAAAGCACTCTGATAAAGACGAGCACTTACAGCTGTTGACACTGGAGCCCAGTGCTCACTAGCTAGCAGTAGCCTACACTGGTAATAACCCCAGCATTCTGCCCCTTTATCCTGCTTTGTGGAGTTAGGCAAGAGTGGAAATGTACCTGATGCTGAGGACGCAACTCTACATGTTACTGTTCCCTTCTGTGACACTAGCTTTTGTGCACAGAATAGTTGAGGGAACTCAAATTCTCCATATACCTAGATATATAGCGTTGCTATTTCAAAATGGATGGCAGCATCAGCCTGTCCAAATAGCAGCTGTTTTCCCATGAGCCATTGGACAGTGGTGAGAGAATTTAAATCACAGGACTCTGCCTTCCATTTTAATGGATATGCGTGAGCTATCAGATCTTCCTCAGCTCTCTAGTCTGTAACAGCTTTCTCTGCAGTGCACCAGTCTGAATTACACTAATGCAACTTTGTCTTGGGAAGGAAATCACAGTTAAATAGTTTCACCACAAAAATTTCATGTTTGACAGTATTTGTATAGCATAGTATTCCAACCTCTTCAGAATACAAGGTATATTCTGGGTGTCTTGATTTTTTTTGTATTTGAAGTTTTTTCCATAAAATAGATGTTCTTTAAAAGTGACCTACCTTGTTTGATCGATACAATGCATCTTCTGCTGTTTTCCTATCACAGGTAGCAGCATACCATGCTTTACTATGAACACCAGCATCCTAGAAAGAGAGAAACAGTGTTTCACCTGTAAAATAATGATAATAATAAAGAATATGACCTGTAAGGGAGTTACTACTAAATAATGACAGCTGTGAAGAACTCAAACACAGAACACTTTAAAAACCACAGAATTTAGTAAATTAGTGGCCAGGAGCTCACTGTTTTTGTTGGATAGAGGTAGGACAAAGAAAAACTAGTTTGTCAAAACAGCGGTAACAGATGTGTGACAGAAGGCTGATATATGTCAGAAGAGAGAAGGGTACCCTGAGGAAAGTAGTCAGGTTCAACTGGAGGATAGTTTTGTATTTTTTAAGCAGGAAGCTATTCCAGTAGAATTTAAAGAGGGTGTCCAGAAAATGTTGAGGAATAAATTGACCAGTAACAATTTAAATGCTGCTCAGCTGCTAGCCAATGAAATATCCAGATTTGGTAGGCATCTAAGCTTTGTGAATGAAGTTTTCCTGTATACTTAATGCTATTTCTGAACATGATGACAATTGCCTCCACCTGGATAGCATGGAGATTGGATAAGTGCATCTTTTGCTCTTTTTGTTGTTATTAAATAAGGACAAATGGATGGAGTACTACAAAACAGGGAATAATTAGTGTCTTTCCTCTACTAATACAGCAGTTCAATCCCCAGTGCTTTCACCTGAGACATAAGGTATGAATTCAGTTCTGGTTCTCTGTTGGATTGAGTCTGAATATATCCTTACATTTGAAATGGTGCTCTTATCTAAAAGGCATGAAACCATGTTTACTGTGGAGAAGGATTACATCTATGACAGAATAGAAGAGTGGCTTATATTTTATAACACATCTCTTGGGTGCCTCATTTCTGTATGTTATCCCCTGTGATCACCTTGCCAAGATCATCAAGCAGTTAAATGCTTGGCAGTATTCTGTATAGTAAGTGAACTTAGCCTGTTCTTCCAGTGGAAAACGGGACAAAGGACTTCTTGGATGGGGGCATAGGTGCAGACCTGAAGATACAAGGTAGAAAGATTGGCACCCTAAAGATAGGTGGATTCTCTTTCAGAAGATAAAAGCTCTCATAGCAAAGGAAGTGCAAAGATAAAAAGATGTGAGGAGGTAATGGCAGTTGGGAGTGAATGGTATGAGATTATAATTTGAGTAAGAGAAGCAGCAGCAGAAAACTGGGTAGTAAGATGATGCAGGATTGAGTGTACATTTGGGAACTGGAATGGAGTTTAGGGGAAAGGTATGGGAGATTTTAAAGAAGTATGAAAAGAAATTCTACTCAAGGGAAGGACAGGATGAGGGATTAGAAGCAACATGAGACCTATACATTATCAGACTTCAATAGCTAGAAGATTAACTAGCAGGTTATAAATCTAGAAGATTAACTAGCAGCAATCATAAGAAGTGAGCTCTTGCTGAGGAGGTTGGTGCAAAAGCTAACTCCAGTGAGTGGAGAGGCTATAAAAGTAGTGCTGAGAGTATTTCCTAATGAATATTTCTGGGTATTAACCTTCCTGGTAATTTGAACAGTTTTTCTCCAGCTTTATAGTAAGAAGCTTAATGATAAAATTCATTTTCATACATGCTTCATCACCTCCATACAAAACAGATTAAAGATGAAGTTGCACGTTATGGCTGAGCTGGTCTAGCTGGCTTATTGCTGCCAAAAAGGGAATGTCTTGGCTTCTCCCATGTGCTTATTTTGTTGCTCATCTGATCCCACAGTGAGATAATTCACTTTAGTAATCTTGCAGGAAAAAAATTTGTTATCTTTTATGTTTTATTTGACTGCTAGGTTGGTTTTCTGTCAGTTTAATGAGTTGGCTCAGCCCACTGCAGGATCAGAGGAACTCGAGAGAAGCTTGTGGCTGGGAGGGGAGTTGACAGTGAGGAGAGAGCAGAGCCTCCATTTTGGGGCATTGCACTGAATTCTTAGATTGGCTTAAGCCATAACATATAATTTTACCTCCGAAGTTATTCCATGTGTTTCTCTAGTCACACTATTCATTGGAAAAAGATAGGATGAGAGGAATTGCAAGTATGCAAGGTACTCAGTCACTTAGAGAATGAGTCCAGTAAACCAGTATTTGTTCAAAAGAACAAGGAATGAATTGCACCCAGGCCTTTCTTCTAGCACGATCTGTGGCTTATAATTTGGAAGCATAGAATCATAGAATCATTAAGGTTGGAAAACACCTCTGAGATCATCTAGTCCAACTGTCAGCCCAACACTGCCATGCCTACTAAACCATGTCCCGAAGTGCTACATCTACACATTTTTTGAACACCTCCAGGGGTGGTGATTCCACCACCTCTCTGGGCAGCCTGTTCCAATGTTTGATCACTCTTTCAGTAAAGAAAGTCTTACTAATATCCAATCTAAACCTCCCCTGGCACAACTTGAGGCCATTTCCTCTTGTCTTATCGCTAGTTACTTGGGAGAAGAGACCAACACCCTCCTCATTACACCCTTCTTTCAGGAAGCTGTAGAGAGTTGTAATGAATCTATGATTCTATTAAATCATGTCCCTAAGTGCCACATCTACATGTCTTTTAAATACCTCCAGGGATGGTGATTCAACCACTTCCCTGGGCAGCCTGTTCCAGTGCTTGACAACCCTTTTTGTGAAGAATTTTTTCCTAATGTCCAATCTAAACCTCCCCTGGTGCAACTTGAGGCCATTTCCTGTGATCGTGTCACTTGTTATTTGGGAAAAGAGACCGACACCAAACTCGCTGCAACCTCCTTTCAGGTAGTTGTAGAGAGCGATAAGGTCTCCCCTCAGCCTCCTTTTCTCCAAGGCTAAACAACCCCAGTTCCTTCAGCTGCTCCTCATAAGACTTGTGCTCTAAACCCCTCACCAGCTTCGTTGCCCTCCTCTAGACACACTCCAGCACCTCGATGTCCTTCTTGTAGTGAGGGGCCCAAAACTGAACACAGTATTCGAGGTGCGGCCTCACCAGTGCCGAGTACAGGGGCACGATCACTTCCCTACTCCTGCTGGCCACACTATTGCTGATACAAGCCAGGATGCTGTTGGCCTTCTTGGCCACCTGGGCACACTGCTGGCTCATATTCAGCCGGCCGTTAACCAGCACCCCCAGGTCCTTTTCTGCCGGGCAGCTGTCTAGCCACTCTTCCCCAAGCCTGTAGTGTTGCATGGGGTTGTTATGACCAAAGTGCAGGACCCGGCACTTGGCCTTGTTTGAACCTCATACAGTTGGCCTTGGCCCATCGATCCAGCCTGTCCAGATCCCTCTGCAGAGCCTTCCTGCTCTCAAGTAGATCTACACTCCCGCCCAGCTTGGTGTCATCTGCAAACTTACTGAGGGTGCACTCAATACCTTCATCCAGATCATTGATAAAGATATTAAACAGAACCAGCCCCAATACTGAGCCCTGGGGAACACCACTTGTGACTGGCCGCCAGCTGGATTGAACTCCATTCACCACAACTCTCTGGGCTTGGCCATCCAGCCAGTTTTTTACCCAACAAAGAGTACCCCTGCCTAAGCCATGAGCAGCCAGTTTCTCCAGGAGAATGCTATGGGAGACAGTGTCAAAGGCTTTACTAAAGTCCAGGCAGATAACATCCACAGCCTGTCCCTCATCCACTAAGCAGGTCACCTTGTCATAGAAGGAGAGCAGGTTGCTCAAGCAGGACCTGCCTTTCATGAACCCATGCTGACTGAGCCTGATCCCCTGGTTGTCCTGAACATGTCCATTAAGCACACCCAAGATGAGGTGCTCCACGACCTTCCCTGGCACCAAGGTCAGGCTGACAGGCCTGTAGTTCCCTGGCCCTTCCTGTAGATGGGTGTCAGAGACAGCTGCTGCCAAAGTTTGGATGGGAACCAAATAAATAACGAACCTTATGGGCATGAATCATGATTGCGAGCACCTGTATTGTGCAGGATGTTACAGCAAATGATACTACTGTACATAATTGGTGGGAAAATAACACTAACAGTTAATATATATATATTTTTTTTAAAACGAAGTGGATGTTTTATTAAGCTCTAGTTTTGGCCATGGCTGTTACATAAAAGCTGCAAATGTAATTGCTACAAGCTGTTGCTTATTTCGTGACTGCTAGATTGTTTATTTGAAAGCAATTTTTAACAGTATGTCATACTGGATATTTATTATAAAATTTTCTCGGAACTTGAAGTCCTTTGTGTTCTTCACTGTTGTATTATCTTTGTCATGTTAGGCTTTAGAACATTTAATGTTACTGGCTCTGCATAGTTGAGCCTTTGTTTTGCACTCAACAGAACTATTTTTACCTTGTTTGTGACTACTAGGCTAATGAGAATGGCTTCCTGCATTTGTAGTCTCCCTTCATCCAAAATGACAGTAAGGGGAATAGCACCGAAATGAAAATAACTTTGCATTTGCTTAGATGATTTAAAGCTTAATGTTGCAATGAAACACAGAAAAAAAAAGTTGATCGTAACACTGACAGTATTAACTGTAATGAGAAGAGGTCTGTTTAAAGGAACAGAAAGGAGTAGGACTTGGGAGAGACTAAAACGTAGAGCAGGAGGCATCACAGCATCCTTTGAGAGGGGCAGCAGTGACTTTCTTCTTGGTTCTTAAAACTTTGCTGATGCCCCAAACCGCAATAAATAGGGCAATGTTCATAAAAGTGATTCTACCCTCTGCATCCTGCTGTGTTGGGCCAGGCAGCAGAGCATCCCTGTTTCCTCCTACAAATTTCTGGCATTTCTTAGCACAGCACATCAGTGCAGGCTAATGCTAATAGCTGCAGATAGCTTCATTGTATCTGCGTGGTGTACGTTATTTTTTTTCAGGACACAGTATGTACAGCTGTAAGTTAGAAAAAAGTAGGCAATTAAAACCTCTTTACAGCTATCTGTATCAAGGACTAGACAAGTACATTACCACAGATTTCCTTGTTTCAAATGATGTCGAACTATTATGAACTGGGAAGTCAGGAAGACCTGAAACTAAGCAGCTTTTTCAGGTTTTCTTTAAAGTGACTGGTAGAGTGTCAAGGTGTGCCATAATGCTATTTATATATTTTTCTACAGTTCATTAAAGCTCTCCTATGCTATATGTTCTAGGCATTTTTTTTGTATGAAAGCTACTATTCAGATTATTTGTGCTACAGAAAATCTTCACTGCAAAAGACGACATGGATGCCCTCCACAAAAGGGGTATGATTTTTATTTAGAAAGGGGGTAGGGCTGGAAATACTACTTTAAAGTAAAGAATAAGAAGATATCTGTACTGTGAATTTAGATATTGTTATACCTGGTCTGCAGTACTTGAAATAGATGAAATGCTGCTGTGAGGGGAAGTACCCAGAGAACGGTTTGCAGCTTCTGGCACTTCTAGAAAAGACAAAGAACAACATGTATAAGTTCTCAAAGTATGTTTGTTATGCTGTAAGAAATTGATTTGTTACAAGGAATTTGGAAGATCTAGAAACGCTTGACTTTTGGTATCACTCAGGAAAGCTGTCTACTGCAAATAGATGGGCCTTATATATAAGTGTCTGGGACACTTGCCTGCTCAAAAGAGGAACCTTGCTTATAAAGACAGGAACAGTTTGGTTAATAACAGTTTGGTTAACAACTTGGTTAATAGCCAGAGCTAAACTTAAAATGCAAGACACGTCCCCGTCCCCCCCCAAAGTGAATCAACATAGCAATGGATAAAGAAAATGCAGTAACACAAAAAGCACTCAGTCCAGTGTGAATGTAGCTCAGAGATAATTTTTCACTAATTCAGTCCAACTGAAATGTTTGTATATGCGTGCAAGAAGGCTAGGCAGGTAAATAGATAAGCAGAACTAGTAGCAAAGATTATGAAGCTCAATTATAATTGTAATAAAGCATAGTAGAAAATAGCTATTGGGGCTGAAATACAGAAGTCGAAGAGTTTAAGAAATTAGAAGAGAAATGGTTGAGTACTGTTAACACAGTAATGTAATGACAGAAATATGGGAAATAAGTATAGATCATTTTTTCTGGTAAAACAATCTTGGTCAAAGATAGTATAGGTGTTTGCTATAGGTACTTGTGATCAGAGTTGGGTACACATCAATATCATTGTACTAGAGAAGATGATTGTAGAAAGTTGACTATTACTTATTCTGTTATTGTGGGAGGTTTTATTTCCTGTTTGTTTTACTTTTTTGGGGGAAAAAATGCTACTAGGATTATTAGCACTCACCTATTCTTGGACATGATACTTTCCAGACTGCTTTATCAAATCTTCACTAATATAATTCTGATTTAGATTTTGATTTCAGAAAGCAGTAAGAATGTTACAGAGGAGGTCATTCAGTGACTCAGAATTAAAAAATTCAATTAGACTAGAGAGCTCAAAAGGTACCTGCATGAAGTAAGTTTAGAACTTATTTTGTAGTAAAGATGCAGCTGTCTGGGAGCTGCATTGCTAGTACAGGGGAGCAGTTCCAGCTCTCAATGAATGAATAATCACCTGAAGAAGGCTATTCAACAGTAAGAATTTTGGGTTTTCTGTTAAATTTTGTCTGAGCAGCTGCAAAAGCTACAGCTGAAAAGTACGTTGTACGAATAAAGAAAGAATTACTGGAATTCAGCCTGAATTAGACTTTACAAAAGGAAATTAGCTGTGTAAAAAGGAAGGAGAAATGGGACTGTCTACAGTAAGAATTTAATTGATTTTAAAGATACTCTAGGTACTAAACCAATAGTAGTTCTGGTACAGAAATGGAAATTCCTTCAACCAAATTGGAAGCAAAACTCAAATAGCTTAGTACAATTGAACTGGTGGGCCCAGATAATCTTTATCCCAGAAATTTTAAGAACTGGCACATGAAATTACAGGGCTAGTAACAATTATTTTAAACAAATTTCAAGTCAGGGTGGTACCATATGATCAAAGAATACCAAACATCATTGCTATGCTTAAAGTGGAAAAAGTGACCTGAACAACTACAGGCCTTTTTGTCTGACTCCACACAACACAACACCCTAGGAGAGAATTTGCGGGAAAGAACATTAAGATTTGGTGGTAAAGGTACAACTAGAAAGAAAAAAATCTGAAATTTACCCAAGTAGATAAAGTGTTATAGCTCTTTCATAAAATAACAGAGTTCTAAAAAGAGGGAATATGGTACTGTACTTACTCTGGACTTCAGTAGAGCATTTGATACTGTGCTGTATGGGCAATTAGTACTGTTTCTGAAGAAGATGAAAGTTAGTGCTAGGCTTGTTTGGTGACAAGGAAGATATGGCAGGTTATGCTGAAGGGACATTAGTGATTAGGACCAATTGTATCTGTGATTAAATTGTTATTGGACCTGGCACAAAATAAGAGTGTGTTGAAGAAAGTTTACTGATCAGAACATCATTTAGTGCCAGATGACCACGAAGAAGAGTTACACTCTACAGATTAGTAAGAATTTGTGCTATAAGTTGAAGCACATCAGTTGTGCGACAGGAGCAGACAAACTTGAGAGTATCAGTCTATTGCATGAATATGAACCATTATTATACTTCCACAGCATCGGAGACGTAATTGAAACATACAACAAACAAACATTTCCAAGAAATAGAAGTACTAATGACAGCATATAAGTTTAAGATACACCACATGCAGATTTCTATGTGTAATTCTCATTGTCCATTTGCAGTGTGAAAGATATGTTCAGACTGAAATATGTGCAGAAAAGGACTTGTGGGAAGGTCAGACAAGTGTCTTCTAACAAGAGACTAGAAAAATGTTAGATGTGCTAAGAAAGTTCATATACATATTACCTAATTTGTTTTTAACTGTGAACTGAAACAAAGTCCTTCTTTGAAAGTAATTCTTACAGAAGAGCTTTAGTGTTTGCCATTATAAAAATACCTTCTTTTTTCTCCCCTGTAGAGAAAGAATAAACTACTGGGTACAATAATAATCTGTCTGGCTTCTAGGCAACAGAACCCTGGAACAGCTCAGAAATGTCATAGTTAGGGTTCTTCTGTGGCTAGGAAGATTGATGGAATCTTTATTATGATGGGAACTGACCCAAACTGCCTTTGGTAGAAATTCCCAGTAGTCACAAATAGGAATGAAGCCCCCAGTTTCCATCGATTTATACAATAACCCTGACATACTCCCTTAATTTTACTATCTGAGCTAAGCCCCTGGATATTTGATCTCCTCTTTGTATGCATTACAGAGACAAATGTTAATTCCAAAATAATGAATATGCATAGCATCTTGAAATAATCTTAATTCAAAGATTAATTTGAAATTACAAGTTAATCACATTTTAATTCAAAATCTGAATTGTACTTACTTGGCAGAATTGAGGACTTTTGGAGCAAAGGCCTGAAATAAATATCAAGAGATTACAGAAGAGTCTGAGGAGATCTACCTAGTTCTGAAAATATTAAAATTGTGTATTTGAAGCATGCAGTGGTAGAGTGTGTTCCATCTCACCCATTTGTCCATTGAGAAATAAGGGCCAGATACAGGTATTTAAAAAAAATTGTATCCCACCAGTACCAACAATTAGGAATTTAAACATCTGGTTTAAATCTCCATCACCTAATTAGGGATTGTATCCTCCCATGCCTTTTTGTGATGGTTATAGTATTTGGATGCATTTGCCACGTTTTATTTTTTGCTGCTGTGAGGCTTGAAGAAACATGACTTTCAAAAAGCAACAGAAGTCTACAGAGAAAATGGTGCTCCCCTTTGAACTTCTCACAGCTGTGTTCAGACCGAGTAGTAGGAGCTGGTGCATTGAAATATTCAAAAGATGACAGAAAGGGATTTTACTTTTGGGAACCACTTGGAAGAGGTGGAAGCGGAAGCTCTTGGCTGGAACCCCGACGTCGTTCTGGTGCTGTAGGTTTTTCTGTAATTTGGGAAAACAAATTGTAGAGTCAAGATTTCGTTAGAAGTATATTGTCCCAGATAAGAGAGTCCCAGTAGCTGAAGGAGGGTTTATTTTATTATTATAACTTTTGGGGTTTTTCCTTTGGCAGCTTGCCATCCCGCTGCTTGCTTTATTAACTACTGGCATACCACCAGATTTCTAGGCAAATAGCTGCACTGTGAATGCCTGTAGGAGCTCAGTGGCAGGCTTGCCTTCTGAGAGGGGAGCTGTGTGATGCAGGGGAGGACGCTGGGGCAGGCTGCCTACAAAAGCTCAGCCGGAGGAGGTGCGGCTGGCTGGCTGCATCTTGCCCTTGCGTTAGACAGTAGCTCCTGCTGAGTTTTTGCCGGGAGGAGCTGCCGCCTTGCACAGAGGCGAGACACATTTTCTGCCTGCGCGAGGGACTGGCTTCTTGCCAGGAGTCGGTTCCGTGTGAAGTGGTTCTTGCTGAGTTCAGAATGATACGCTCACACTTCGCCTCCCTTCCCCCTTTTCCACTTTGAGGACTATATGGCGCATTGCTGGCCCATTATGTCGTACGTTAATGGGCCTGCCAGTAACCTCAATAGTTTTACTGTGACTGCTTTTAGAGAACAATGATATTCAGTGCAACTAAGGCTGGCCAGATGCAGTTTGAAACTGCTAAAACCAAATCTCCCTCAAAAACCTAGAATAAATTGAATGTGGTGGTGTTTGTTTCATGTTTTTAATAAAAAGAAAATTAAATTCTGATAAATGTCAACTTTCTCCACAGTAGTGGAGATATTTTACCTTCATTTGCAGTTAAGGCCTCTCTGGAAGGTAAACATGGCTTCTGCAATAAAACAGAAGGAAACCAAGTATTAAATGGCATGTCACTTGTACAGCAAATGTTTATCTTTTTATACTTTTTGTGAACTGTTTACATTTAGAATTGACAGCATCCTGGAGGGATTAGGAGGTAGGGACGTGGCCATTCTGTGAAGAGCTTCTAGTTGTATGACCTTGAAGCTTGGCATTTTGCAAAGTATATTTGGAAAGCATCCCAGTTTGTGTATATAAATAGATGGACAAAAGTAAAGTCTAGAGGTGTGAGCTTTTTTTTTTTTTAAATCCCATCAGTAAGTTTATGGTGTAAAAAATGGTTCATTCTTATCTCAAGTCCAAAAATGAAGACCAAATACCAAATACTTGCAAATCAAAATTTCAATATTTTCATCTTTGTCAAGCTATGCTTACAAATGTCTGAACACATTTCTTTTTATTGAAAGTGAAACTGTCAGTATAGCTCACAGTAAAAACTCACCCAACCTTCCAGTTTAAATTTTTTTTTTTTTTTTTCCATTTGGAAACAATGATAATAAACTGTCAGTTCTGAAACATTTTTCAAATTAATTTCTTTGAAAATTTCAATCAGTTCTCTCACTTTCTCCCACAAGAGGCTTTGGGACATTTTTCTATACAGTATTTCTATATAGTATTTCAGAAATACTTACTGAAAAATCTCTGACAAATTCTGGTGAAATCCTGTATCTTTCTTGAGCTATCACTCTGACAATAAACCCATGTTTCCCATATGCAGCCTTGTGTATTTCAGGGAATACTTCCAAATGGCCTGTGTTCCCATTTATTTCTCATTTTATTCAGTTCTTGTACTGTTGTTTATTGTTACATCCTAGAGTACTGAATCCAAACATCCCTTTAATAAAAATATTTTCTCCTTGAGCTTTCTTACTGCTGCTTAGTTCCTATAACTGCACCCAATATTTTCCTTTCCTTTCTTTATAATTCTTTCCCCTATTCTTTTTATACATGTATGTGGTACCCAAACTCATGATAAAATTAAGTTTTACAGTAAATTAAAAATCACCTGTAAAATTATTGTTTCATTACACGATTACAAGTCAACTTACTGGTGAATTTACTGCAGTAGAAGTTTTCTTTCTGCAGATTGGAGGAAAAAGAAAGAAGAGTATGGTTACTTAGCAGATACATTAATTCATTAGCAACTAAGCATCAGGTTCATTGATTCCCAAGATATTTCTGGCCAAAATGGGATGCATCTCCTTATTGGGTAGCTGTAGCAGTTAGGGGAAAAAAACCCAAAAAAACCAAACGAACCAACCAAACAAGAGAAAGGGCATCAGCTGTAATGTGGGTACTCAGGAAAGGTACTTACGACATGTAAGGAAGCTAACCTCTATCCAGTGCTTAAGATAACAGCTTGGGTGAGGCAGAATAGTTTTAATGAAACACACAACTTCCTGCATTTATAGGCATGCACATGCTATTGCTGCAGTATGCAACTAAATTAAGCATGCCAGCCAGCATCTGCCGTCAGTGGCAGGCAGTGAAGGGCGGTGGCACTGGCATGCAAGCAGTATTCCTCCAGAAATAATGAAAGAATAGCTTGCCTTTACCTAGTCAGGATGTCTTTCATGAACAGCAATAAAAATTACTCCTGAATTCCGATTGTCGTAGGCAAGGATAGGAGTTAGCCCTTAATACACTTAGTAAGTAACCCCATCCCTATCAAAGAAGTAGTTTTATTATTTTTTACTCACAGGCCCCTTGGCAACGGAGATGGAGCTGCTCCAGTGGGGAATCTGGATTCCTGTGTGTTATTGAAGCTATGATCTAGAGATGGAAACAACGTATTTAGTATGTAATATTAGCTGTATCTGAACAGAGGGTTTTCCTCACTGCCATTTCAGTGTTAATGTAATAAAAGTAAAAAATATCCATCGGTTTAATTTTTGTCTTGACATGTTTTCACTCTGATTGTACTGGAAAACAGTTCAGTACCATTTCTTACTTATTGCTGACTGTTACAGATAAAATTTACGCTGACAGTCTCCAGTACACGCTATATTAAGGTCACCAGTGACATACTGACAACAAATTCTGCTCATATTGCCATGTTTTCAGTACAGAATACTTACTTTCATCATTATTGTTTGCTTCTTGGTCCTGTAATGGAAAAATATGTTAGATTTGATGAGAAACAACTAAAACAGGAATTACTATTAAATGGAAAGCACATAAATAATCTGGTCTTGATAATCTGTAGTAATATTTAAAGACATATTTGTCCAAAATGCATATGATATCCAGGATTCTTTTCATCAGTTTTTATTACAGCATTTGAAAAATTTTAGCAAACGTCAATCTAATTTTGAACATTCTAATAACCTTGGGATTGCTTTTAATATTAAGAAGATTGGCTCTGAATTTTGCAGCAAGACCTTTTGGTTCATGTTTCATTTCTGAGCTGGAAAGCAGAAATTTTTCAGCAGATTTGGATATACTAAGAACACGTTTTCCACTGAACGGAAGATACTGAGTAGATAGTCTTTCCTAGCTTCTTTTGAGATGCTTTCTTATAGCTCCCACTTCTTGTCCTTTAAAGAATCAAGACTTCCATAAGATAAGTAACTTTCAAGAAGGCACCAGTTATTAATCTGTCCATCTCCATCTGCCAGGTTAGTGACTTTTCATTAATCTTGGTTACAAATGCATCCATTCTCTGGTTGGAGAAGTGTAATCCATCATCCAAGAGTTGAGGGAGTGAGACGTGGAGAAATTTTTCTCCCAGTCAGCCTAAGCCTTTCAGAGGAACAAAGGTTTTAGTTCTGTTAACATGATCGCTGCTGGTTAGTGTTGAGAATGGATTGAATGGGAACAGTTAACAGATGTTTCAGTTATTGTTTTGCTTTGTTAGGGTGCGTAGTCAGGGATGGAAAGGCACAGCACAGCACTGGACAAATATCATGCTCATTACCATGCTCTTCTTTAAAACTGTAAGGGTTGGCCACTTACACAGCAAGCAAGGACACAAAGATTTGGACTACACCGGGTAATTCTTTCCTAGGCTGAGTCTTGTGCCAAACTGGGTAACTGCAAGTAGCTAAGAGCTGAATACACCCATTGTACAGATGAATCTTTGTTTGAGAGCTCCATCCTTGGTGCTGTAACTCAGTGTGTGGCCCCAGCAAAATGATAGTCTCTTTTGATTCTCTGCAAAGCTAGATGTTATCCATCTTAGGGGTAAGCTCTGAGAATGAAGTAATGGAGAGGTTTCAGCTGCAATATGACACTCGAGAATGTTCTGAAGCAGGAGTATTCATGTTAGTGCTGATCAGAGAGTAGAATTTCCGTCCAACATTCTCCCTTCAGAAGAATTTTTTTTCTTATCTTATATTGGTGAGAAAAGCTGAGAAATCAAACCATTTCATAACAAAGAAGTCCTGGACTTGGCATCACTCAGGAATTGTTCAGCATCATACAGGATACAGATCTAAATTGGAAGAATGTTGTGATGAGGTGGAAGGGAAACTAAAATGGTGCTGCTGTTGTATGCAAAGGTGTGCGAACTGTGTGTCATGTCCCCCTCCCCCCCCCCAATATTTGGTATATCTAGAAATTTAAGGATTGAAAGTGAGACTGTAAGATGTTCTTACACCACCTGTGTCATGTTACCATAGCATTAGATGCTATGGTATGACCCCAAATTCCTAATTTTAAGCATCTAATTTCTCTGTGTAGTTATTGGTAGACTGCTTATTTCTTAAGGACAATTCAGAGCCCTGGGCTGGGACAGAGTTTGACGCACATAGCTTTTGGCACAGATGCTGGTGCAGTTACTGTCACCTTGTTTTTTGGTAGTTTGCTCCTCATGCACACCCTTTCTTGTGCTGGCACAACTATTAGTAGAACTATGGTGCAGAACAGTTTATGGAACTAATCTGGCTGAAAAAGAACATTTTATGCATTTGCTTTTGCCCATTTGCTGCAGTTAGACAAGTTTCCAAGTAGTTTGATTCAGAAAACCTTTGTTCTAGCACAGTGGAAGGGACAGACTGGAGAGGAGAGTAGAAGAAGAAGAGGAATGACTTAAACACAGCCTTAGGAACCCAAAGCTTGTAATTACTCCTTCAAGGACTGCATTTTCTAGTGATTCTGGTTTCTCAAACTACCCAGTCTAACATTTTAGAAGGATTCCATTTTCAGAAAGTATTAATCATCATCCTAAAGGAATGAGGCTCAATAAAGGTGCTTCAGATTGGGCAAAATCGCCCGTTGCTACTGAAAGTGAAGTTCCTGGAGTTCATCTGGTATTTTTTTAGTACAAAAAATTATTTTTGTAGNCACTAGAGCAGCTACTAGAAAGAAAATGAACTCTGAATTAAGCTGAAACAAGGACAATCCCTTAAAACATTTGAAGTTTTTCTTGGATTAATACAGATGTCCAATGTACCTCTTTTGTCCAAAAGATTAATAGCCACAATTACAATATTAGGTCAATCTGACATTCAGAGTTACCTCTTTCTGTTATTTAATCCAGATAATAAAAAGCATCCATCCATCTCTATGTATATATATAAAACAGAGAACAGCCTAAGGTTAATGCATTCTTTTATAGTGGCACATTAATTACTCACTGCTTTTGGATGAAGACGATTTCTGGGAAGAGGCAAAATATTTCTGGAAAATATAAACAATAAGTTAAGATGAGTAGGATTTACTTACTTAATTGCTTGGCTCAGATATGTGTTTCAAGATCTAGAGAGGAGGAGGTGTGTAGTTTAATTTGCAGCTATGCACCGCTGCAGTGGTTGTGGTGATGCTGTGCCCTTAGTGCAGAACTATTCTAGAAGGGCTTCTGTCTTGGACCTCAGGTCCCCTGCGACTGTGCAGAGGACCTCACCAAACACTGTAACGCACATAATGTTGTGGGTGCCACCTGCTCTTCCTGGGCATATGGCCTATTTTGTAGACTGATGTCCTAGAGGCGAGACAGTGGTTATGGGCAACTTTCTACACTTCCGTGGACACAGGAGTGAAGTAGGCTACATACTCAAGTTTCCTTTGCCTCTTTTCCTCCAGAGACTTGGAATATAAATCATAGACTTACTGTGTCCAGCTTCTTTACAAGCAAGCCTGTGCTCCATCCCCTGCAAAAACATCTCATTTGCAAGGGTACAGAGATGGGCAATAGGACTTTAAACTGGCTTGCAGAGATGTTTTACCCCTGCACTGGATCCCTAAAGGGATAGTCAAGAAAATAGTACCCATTTGGCAAATTGGCTTGAATACAGAAGTTCGCAAAGAAATGAGAACTTTCATTCTTACCCTGTCCCAAAATCCATAGCTATTTGTGTGTCCTGACAATCGCTCACTGTCTGAAGGCTACACAACAGAGAGGGGAACATTTTGTCTCTGCTAGTATTTCCTATTGATATAAGCTGCTGTTGACCTACCTGGAAGTATCCAGCTTAGGGGACTCTCTGGTCACGTTGTGCAAGTGGGAGTGCTCCATATTCTGAGCAGGCATAGATGGAAGTGGCTTAGTAAACCTAGTAATAAAACGTGAATTAAGAAAGGAAAATTATATTTAACAACAGTGAATACAAAAGCAAACTCTCCTCCCCTACTCCCTCAAAATTCTACAGAGTACCCTTAAGAGGTATTTCTTCTTCATATGTATTATGTTTGGGTTATTGAAATTAACATGAAATGAATGACAGTCTTTGTGTAGATAATCTAGAGAGACACAATTACTATATATCTTCTAGAGAGAAAATTATCAAACATATGGTATCTAGATGAGAAAATACATTTTCTGACAGGTTTTAAATAATGCACAAACATTCATAGCAATGGGTTACCTGGTTACCGGTGGTGGTGATGGCTTTTCCTGTAAGAGAAAATGCACCGAATTATTTGGTCACTTTTTTATTTCATAAAATACCTTTGTATGATCCTATGTATGTTATCACAACAATATCTTATTTTTGCATTGTGGTACAGATTTCTAGTAGAACTCTGCCTGGTAATCTGTACTAGGATGGGAGAGGCAAGAAGTCACCACCAGTAAAATCTGTGAAACCCTGAGCACACTGGTTTGGCCATATGTCACGTCAGTACCAGCAAGTGGGAAGAAAATTACTGTGTCAGAACTGCTCCTTTGCTGCAGTTCTGCTTCTGGAAAGCATTCCCTTACACTGCTGCTTCCCAGACCGGATGACTATCACACGGGACTGGGAAACTTCAGACCCTTCCCATTTACCCTGTTCTGCAGACCTTTTGAATTGGTTTGCCAGCTTTTCTGTGAAAGAAGTGTCAGAAAGTTTTAAGTGCAGACAGATATTTCTTCCCATTTTTCCCCTTTGAAAGACTGATCACCTTTTTTACAATCATATTTGTGCCCTGCCCAAGGGCAATGCGAGTCATAAACTATAGAAAGGCCTTACCTCTTCTTCAGGAACCTCGTAGACTTCTGTAGGACAGGGAGGAAAAAACATATTATTTGGTTAGCAAAAACATACTGTGTGTTACCAAAAAACTGATCAGAATTCATATAAATTGTACTTCTGCCTCTGGAAAATAACTTGGACAATCTGCTCAGAGCTTGATTCTGCCTCCAAAACCCTGGGGTAGCTACACCGCTGGTATTCTTTCTAGTGGAAACTTCAGGTAAAGTCCCAGAAAGTCTGATCAACTGTCACTGTATTAAAGAACCTTTCCTCCACTCCACAACCTTTTTTTTTTGTTTTTGCTTTTCTTTCCCCCCCCCCACAAAGCAAGATGAATGCTTGTGTTGTGCAAACCTGGGACAGTTTGGAAAAAATGTGTTATCACACTTGTGGTAGCATTTAGCATTTGCTTGACTCTCAGGGAGGAAGACATCAGCTGAATCATAAATACAAGCTGGCTCATTTGCATGGCTAGCATCCATCCCTGAGCTCTGCCCCATAGGCATATTTTAATTCACAGATACTAAAAGCCAAAACTGCCAGCATCCTCATTTATGTCCAGTTTCTTCAATGAAAACTGAATTATATTTCAAAAAATTTCATGTAAGGCTTCATTGCTTTTATTGCGCTGAAAAAATGTTTGAATTCCCACCAGGGGGAGATGTTTTATTTTTTTTTAGTCAAATCTGTCAGGAGCTGGTTGGTGCTTGACACTGATTTACAGAAAGGCTAAGACTGAAAAGGGCATTTTAAAATGTCTGAGAAGTAAGTCACAAAATCTTAAGTCATTCAGAAAAAGAACTTTTGTAGTTTATGACTTGAAAGCTAAACACATTGCTAATGAATATGCACAGACTTTTAAAGAGCGGTGTGATCAGTCTGTAAAGGTTACATTCCAAGCAATTAATGACATGATGAAGATGCAAAACAACTCAGAGTTAGCACAGCTAAGAAAGATTAAGTGAGTATATCTGCATTTACAAAAGCAAATATGATTCTTCTTATTTGCTTCTGCTTTTGTTTCTTTTTCCAAATAAATTGCTTTTTATAGAACTTAAAAATGGGAACACTTATCACAGGACATGCAAAACATCAGTCTATATGGAATTTCTTTAAGGTTGAATCTTGATGTGGTCTTAAAGTATTGAGTCTTGATTCCTATAGTGAAATGGGATTACTAACAGACTGAGCCCTATAATTGTTTTTGCTGTGTTGATCCATTTGCATTCCTCTGCTAGAGCAAAAGACTGAAAATAAATTGGTTTGGGGCAAATGACTTGTTCTAGTTTTGTTCATGCTTAAAACAGATTTACTATTCAAGCTAGGCAAAACAACTGCTACAACACAGAAAAACCTAAAGGGGAACATATTTTTGTTTTACTGAAGTATGTCATATGGTTTGTGTTGTGAAGACATAATTTAATATTCCTCAGTCTTAGATTATTTTATTTTACGAGTGATATAAACGCTACATACCTTGCACATCAGAAGTAAGAGAAGGCTTTGGAGAAGTGTGGGGGGCTGACTTTGTTGTCTTCATAAATCTGTTCACAGGAGCTAAAAACCGTATTTTATTCATATACATGTATACTTGTGCATGTGTGCACGTACGTATATTTATATATATATACACATATGTATTAAAAAACTAACAATGTAACATTTATACAATAAGAACAAATATTAAGGAGGTCCAAGTGATAGCCTTTTTGTGTGACCTTGAACAAATCAACTGAGGCAGAAAGGAGCTCTCATTTTAAAAGGGAAACATTCAGTGTTCATGCCTTGCTGAATAGGTTTGATGCCATCAGTAATGTCAGAGAACAGAACTACATACTCTTTTTTGTTTACTTTTCACCTTTGGACTGTAATAATTTCACTCTCCAGCTAAATATACTTCAAATAGTGAGTTAAAAA
>VZTL01069039.1:3692-44148 GCA_013400535.1 Scopus umbretta | reverse complement strand
AAAAAAAAAAAAAAGAATCAAAGTCTGTCTTTATTTACTGAAAATCTAATAAGGCTTGTTCTTCTCCTAAGGCACTTCAGCAAACAGAGAATTTTAATGCTGTGGCTCCCTTAGATGAGGAGGGAGATCACATACCATGAAAATCTTCCTGGTTGTACAAGGGCTGGACTTTGAAACAGCTGAGTGAGAGAGGCAGGAATTAAACATGGCTTCCAATAAAGTTAACAATCATTTTCCTTCGCCTTGTCATGGGCCAAAGGAGCCAAATGCCTTTCTGCAGACTGCTTTCTCTTTAATAGCTGCACCTCCACTCTTTGAACCCTAGAAATAGACATTAATTTGATCTATTTTTTCCACTGCTGTTCCTAACAAGGCAATAATTATTAGATAAATGACTAAAACTCACATTTTGTAGGTAGCGACATGCTGCTTTCTGTGGGTTCAATATAGTTATCATCGTCATTGTCCACTGGCACAATGTAGTTATCCTATGAGAAATGAAGGACAAAAATCTACCAGTTAAACCTCCACCATAACAGCAAACTGTTGGGATTGAAGCCCTGGCAGCAGCTTATAATAGCTGCTCTTTCACAGTGACTGCTATTTCAGACATTTATCGTCCTGTGCAGATGGGATTCTCCAAGACGAAGCCCTTTACCAAATTACTCCAGTTCTGAACTGGTGGACAAAAGTCCTCCTTTCCCTTTGGTCCTGAGGTAGCCTTTGAGGTTGTGCTCCCCTCATCGCCTGCAGCTTGTTACAGATGAGCAGAAACTATTCTGTGGCCTAAAAAGCCTCCTAAAGTAGGCAGATACCCCCTAGGAATCGGTGTGGTACTCACAGGTCACTGCCTGTGATGTACAAAATGAAACCACAGAGGCTAAGAAAGAGACCAGGACATGGCATTGCTGTGTAGTCTATCTTATGGTTGGTGCGGGGTCATCAGTCTTTTAAACTGTAAAAACAAGTATATCTATAAACATTACCTCATCATCACTACACTCCTTAGGCTTTGGTGGTACTTTCGGTTTTGCAGCAGGAGATGGCAAAGGCAGGGAGGGAATGGATGGTTTCTTTGGTCTGGACGTGGCTGGACTGGGTGCATTTGGGAGAGGTTTGTTGATGGAAGGAAGCTGCTGGTGACTGGTGCGATTGTCTTTTAATATTGAAGAAAACAACAATTTTAGTAAATATTACACATTAGCCTCTGGACTGTCTTCTACTACCTGTGCAAACAAGTCTTTACTGTGGCTGCAGCTCAGGTCAAAAGGTAGACCTGAGCACATGTTGGTCCTGATGTGTGTGCAGACCGGTCCTATTTCATCACTCAAGCTAGCAACTTAGTCCTCTCAGGCTGCAGAGGGTGCTTAGGCACTGACTGTTGTATGAACAACTGTTTTACTCCTTGGGGAAAAAGGTGGTGGCTGGGTGGTATAGTCCATTAGTTAGTTTGTCCTGTGCTAGTATGAACTTTGGTGATAGGAAGTGAGAAAGAACATATCTGACATATGAGAAAAACAACTGTTACAGCACAAATGGTGGGACTAAAACACAAATTATGCCAGATCCTCTGGGGTGACATTTTAAAAAATTCCTCCCCTTTTCAAAGAACATGTAGGTGAAGTACTGATAAACTTCGAAGAGTACGTATGTGGCATTTTAGCACTTCAATGGTTATTCTATAATATACTGATACAAGTAACAGTCTTGTATCATACAAAAATGAAAGCAGGCATCATGCTAATGTTTCTTTTCCCCATGGCCCAAACCTTCATCTAACTGAAGCTAACTTTCATTCAGTTCAGTGCAATCTACCCATGGTTGAAAAGAATCAAAACAGGAAGAAAACATGCCTTTATGCTGGACTGCTGTAAATAACATCATGATCCTGTCCTATTTTTCAGGATATTTAATCTCCTCAGTACCAAACTTGCAGGACAACATGGAGTCAATATTTGGGCTGCTTTGTCCTCTTTTTTACTGCTTTTGGAGTAATTATTTGAAACACAGGAAAGATTAAGAAGGGACCTGTCTAGTCTTAGGTGCTTAATCTTCAATACAAATTCCTGCACTAAATTATGCAGATGAATTTGGAGTCAAGTTAGTGATATCTCTCATACCTTTGCTTGAATTTTCTAGTTAGTAGATGTCTATCAAAGTCTATAGGACATACTATATTAAAATGCTAAACATTGCTAGCAGCAGTACCAACCTGTTTCATGCTGTAATAACAAATCATACCCCTGAGAGCTGAAGACCTGATTGTCAGAATTAAAAGAAACTCTGGGTGAAAGCACGGGTTAGTCCATTTGTGTCCACTTCTCTTCTGGTACTGATAAATAAGCAATTATCAAGCTGACATAGCCAACTAGTCCATAACTACCTGCGTATTCACCCCTAGAAATAGGAAATGCGGAGGGAATCTTCTTTTTCGCCTGCTCGCTTGGAGGTGGTTCATAGCTGTCATCAGGATTCTCTTCACTGGGGACCACATACATCTCAGAGTCAGAGTGGTCATCTGGATTTTCATAATCACTGTCCTAGAAAGACAGAACTTCCCATTTCTCATCTCATAACATACTTACGGCCTCATAGCAGTACATGACACCAGTATCCTTGCAGGAGTACAATTAAGTAAATTACAAGAATGCATCCCTGAAAGGACACGTTACACTCCCTTTTAGTGCTCCCTCTCTAAACAAATAGGCTCTCCCGCCTGCCTGCCTCCCCTTTTGCTCCTCCCAGGAGCTTCCTCCTCCCTCTTTCCTTGCTATCTTCAAGGAGTCTTTTCATACCAAGAGTTCAGTCTTCAAATTATGGACCAACAACTTGTTTCCATTCATAGGACAGCTCCAGCTGTGACTCCTGATGTGTCCTGTCACTTCCTTTCCATTTCCTATTAAAAGGGTACTCAGGAGCTAACTCCAGAAGGAGACTAGACACTTCAGGTTGATGGTTGTACACTAAGGCAAATTACTTTACATGGCTGATGATCGTGCCTTGCTTCATTCTAATGTTCACTACAATCTTATCAGAAATTTTTCTTTTTTAAGGAAGAAGTGGCTTTCCCCTCATCACCTCTCCTACCCTCCCTCTCCCAAATAGATTACCTCACTTGTTTCTGAAATTACTGTTCAGTTTGAGAAGTCCCTCAAATTGATGCCACGTGCTTACTTATCTGTAAAGCTTAGCATCTGTGGCTACCACTGACAGTGCTTCTGAGTGTACTACTAAGTTGAATGTAAAAAAAAAAATTGAAGTAGCTAAAAATCAGTGGCTACTTGTTATCTTGTTTGTTACATCATTATTTACATTTCAGTAGTTCATTAAGTTCAACCACAACTAAATGATTAAAAAATAAACTTTTATTGTTATTACTGTGCTGAACTTTTTGCTACAGTAACCTCCTACTACCCCAAAATCTGTACTTACAAAATCATCTGACCATTGGTCCTCTTCATTGTCTGCATGTTCTAAACCAAACATTAGAGATATTTAAGGAGATGGAATAGTGAACATATATCTTTGTGTTAAGTATAGTTTGAAAATATATATCTATCATAGTTTGTTAAAGAAAAAAAAAAAAAAAAAAAGTTGTCAAAATTTCCTGAACAGTTCAGAGCAACACATCTGGTTTGGACTGAATAGTAAATTAAATGCCTGCTTGCTTGTTTTTGATAATTTGCTTCAGAGCCGTTGGAAAAGCATTAGAAAATGTCAAACTGCACATGGTCTGAAGGGCAGAGCATGCACTTTACCCGGAGTGTCCTGCTAATGCATCTAATTTTTAAGTAGGAGTGACAGTTTCTACAAAACGGATCTATCACTAACCTCTGGGCTTTGCACTTTCTTTCTCAGTTAAAACTCCAAGGCAGCAAAACTAATTACAAGTGTTTATGTTAAACATGGAACAATTATCTGATAACTTCCAAACTCTGTCCTCTCTGCTTCAGTTTTCATACAGCTGTTTCCTTAACAAGATAGCTGTTAACTTGTAAAAATGCGCATGAACTAGCCTGCTTATCGTACATCACTGCCCACATAGTTCTACCTCTTAAGGTAATTCACGACGTCATCTTTGTCACATTAACAGTATTGAGATTCTGAATCTGATAATCCATTTGTTCAATTTTTTCCCTATTTACTTTGACATCACAATTTCTGGCAGAGAGGACTGGATGCAAATTCTCCTCCATTTTAGAGCAGCCTACATGCAGAACCTTAGTAAATACTGATTTTGAAAGAATAGCTTCTTGCTACTCTTTCTTCATACTGGGACAACTTACTGTGTTTTGCTTGCCTGTCATTTCAGAGGTGGGAACTACCTTCAGAGTTGTTGATAATGGTATATTGTTCTCTCATTAAAAAACAAATTATGAGGAAAAGTATAGCTGAAACACTGGTAGGCACATAGCTATCGAATATACGCAGATATGGAGTTTAAATTTACGTTAATACAGCCTTACCTGAAGCATAATCCCTTTGTGGTAGACTTGGTGGAGGTTTTTTTTTTAACCTGTAAACAATAATTATTATACTTATGATCTGATAAGTAACATTCACTAGAAGGGAGCATTAGCCAGACACATAAAAAAGCTGATAACAAAAGATACCTGCAGCTGAAGAAATACAGATTACTATCACAGCTGCTTAGCAAATAGCTGCTGGAGAATGCTTTGAAAAGCTAGAAACAGATAAGAAATTAGAGTCTAATCCGAGATTTTTTTTTTTTTTTTTGCTAAGAACATATTTTCTTTCTTACTCACCCAGCCTCTTCTTCATTTTCAATGCAGAAACAGATTAACATGGGGCCAGAGGTAAATGCATATCTATCTCAAGATGAAAATCTGGCTCACAAAGACTTTGCTAAGACTGTGGCATAAGAAAGTGGTGCAGCACTCTCCAGTCATATTTTTATAACTATCGTTTTGCATGTACTTTATTTTCTGATTAATGTTTAAACATATATCAGGTCTCTCAGGGCCAGATTCTGCTTCCACTTACTATTATTTTATGGTGTTATGCCACTTTTTTGGTAAATGCTGTTACAATGGCATTTGTAATACCAAGTGAATCAAAAAATAATTTGTAGAAATACTGAAAGGATCTTTGTGGCTATACATATACATACATAAATGTTTGTGTGTATATATATATAGCTATTTAGCAAACAGGAGTATACATATATGTATTATATGTGTATACACATATATATGTGTGTACTCCTGTTCATACCTATATATATGTATATACAAAATGTATATGCATATGTATATGTAAATTGCAGCTGTCCAGAGAAGACACTGACTTACAGTCAGTTGATAGATTAATTATTTCATTACCCTGTAAAAAAAATAGAGAAGAATTGGGGTTTAAAGTCAAAAGGAATCGTGCATGTGTGACATCAGAGGCCAGACGGATGGATCTGAAGAGAAAAGACACCTTTGCTTTTTGTAGCTGTATAAAACATTAACACAATTTACATTACAATGACTCTTCAAAATGACTTTTGAACATTGTCTGACAGCTTCCCTGTTGCACTGATGGGACCTCACCATGGACTTGAACCTTTGTCCACTGAATCAATGGCTTCACTCATTCTGCAATCAGGTCCTAACAAATTCATTTGCAAAAATAATCAAATTATTTAAAAAAAAATAATTTAAAATGTTTTCTTGTGATCTCTGAGCAATAGTGATGTCTACAAATTTTGCTTTACCACAAGAATTTGACACTCAGTATTTAGGTCCTGAGCATGCTGCTTGGGTGTCATTGTTCAGGTACCAATGTAACTCAGGGTGCTGGCATGCTGGCACTAACACATCAATTTACAAACTTTTCCTGTCCACTTTGAGAAATGCTTTGGCTACTTTTGAGTTGAATTCACAGAATTCTGTTGTTCAGCTAGTCACAAAAAAAAAAAGCGCACATACATGAATCAATGAATAAATGGTGCAAGCACTGCTAAAGCTCCAAAAAAACCCACCCCCCCAAAAGAAAACCAAACCAAACCTAACCTAGGCACATTATTTTTGAAGTGTTTACCTGCTTTGTTCATTACCAACAATACTGATGATGGATAGCTGCCTCCGAGTCTTTAACTTTCTCCAGCATGACATAACTTAGTATACAAATAGTAAATTAAAAAGCATTCTCAACAGCCTTGCTGTTGTCTTCTGTCCAGGTTAGCACAGGCATGTTAGAAAGAAAAAACAAGGGCCGCTGCCAGGGCAGGTCTTAGGGAAGGTAGACCAAAATCTGTTAATGTACTTTGCAACATGTCTATCATAAGTTGTTCAGAGACAGCAGAGACTTGGAAAATAGTGGAACTGAGGCAACAGTAAGAGGCTGTCTGGATCATGGTGTAAAGTATGTGACTTAAGCCACTTTATACATTTCCAAGCTGCTAAGCAGAAGACTTCAACACTTTGTCCCATGCCCTGTAAATCCTGGCAGTGGCCCAGACAGAAAATGTAAATATGTTATAATGAAAGCATACGAAGCACAGAACAGAGGTCTGTGTCCAAGCAGCCTATCATGCCATTGTGCAGCTCTGAAATAGCATACCGATCCCAAGTATCTTTCCCAGTTTTGCAAATTAAGGCCACTTGCTCATTTTGGAACCTGAATATCAATAGAAGAAGAGAAATAATGTTTCTGTCACAGAGCTGAAACAGTTCACAGCCACATCTATATTTGCTAGAATCTCATCAAATATGTTATTTATTCTAAAATTCAAATCCGCTTAAAAAAAATAATTCTCACTGCACTGGTATGATTTACTGAGTGCCAGAACTGAAATCCAGGCTCTTTTGAAGTCAGTTGGAGCTTCACTTTGCAAGAGCCAGAACTTTACCCAATGTGCAAACTGCAATGCGAGCTCAAAAGACGTAACCCCTATGCCAAGGAGTGGTTACCTAGCTATTTCAGATTCTGACGTAATTATCCACATAGATGCTTGCAGAGTGACAATTGACTCTGTCCTGTTCCCCTGAAGTTAATAAGAAAGGACTGAAAGAATCAAATGCCATCCAACTGACCACACATATTTCAGTACAAGACAGAATGATTTCCTAACATATCTTTTAACAGAGTTATATAAAATTATAGCACATGCAATTTACAAGTAAAATATTCTAGTGCTACTCCGCCCTGCACTTAAGTAACAAGTGGTGAAGTATCTCTGTCTTAGCTGTGATAGAACACAATTAAATAATTCGAGTTTCCATTTACTTTAATGGGACTAGTATTTTTCTAAACTGTAATAGAAAATAAGTAATTTTCTGGACATTTTGAAATATCCCTGAAAAATTTCAGCTCTGAAGGACTCAATAAAATCCAAGTACATTTTTGAGAGTATGTTTACAGGTTTTAAAACGCAACACAACACACCTTACTATATACATTTTAGCTTCAACAAATAACCAGGTAGCATCTGAGACATTTCATGTAATGGGGAACAGAATGCACTGTACTGAAATTCACAATAACTTTTAGGAGTATAAACTATTTAATTTAAAAAAAAAGCATATTCTGAGGTTTTCCCTCTGTAGTATGCTGAGGTTGATCCAACAAAGCGTTTAGGCATGTGCTTAGTTTAACTTTTCTCACGTAAGAAGTCCTGTAGGAATTGCAAATATTAATCACATGCTTCGAGTTCATAGCACATTTTTGTGTTTTCCTGCATTAAATGGAGAATTTTTAAATAAACTGCAGCAGAGGTCTGGGTTTTCTGCTCTAGCAATGCTTGTTTTTTTACAGGCTACACCCCAAAAAATAACCAAACATACGTAGTAGTAGCCCTTTATGTGTAGCACTTAATTCTCCTACAGATGCATTTCCTTACTCATGTTTCTGCTCACTATCCCAGCATTGAAGATATGACCAAAAACTCTTGGTTTTCAAGAGTCTTTCATTTTTTCTGTTGTTAATTTGGTACAAAGTCCACTCCCTTCTAAGGAACCATTCTAACTTAATAGATTTTATAAAAATTATATTGATGTCTTTACCAAGTTGAATATTTATAGTAGGTATTAGTCCTAAGTGCACTAGATCTTTACACTTGTGATTAAAAGAGAAGTTAAGCGAACTTTGCCAAAAACTTTTTCAGACTTCCAAACAGGTGCAATCCAGCTGACAGATAAAACTTTTTCCTAAGCTATATTCTCATGAACTAGTGGAATAGTTTGTTATAGCTTTGGGACTATCTGGTGATTGCATAAACAATTAATCTGAAACTTTTTTTTTTTTAAGTGTTATTACCACTTATTTGTACATTTGCTTTTAATGTGCTTTGGCACTGAAATGTCATACAGTTGTCATTTATTAATCTTTACTTTGATGAAATATTGTTATATTAATAAAAATCCTGGCACTCAAGATATTCTATTCAGCTACATGTTGAAATTCATGTTTCTTCATAATACAGTTAAAATCAGGTATTATACTTTCCCCTGGTTTCTCTTTCTAAGTGTGGTGCAGCTTGATTTTAGTACTTTTCTCTCATTGTTTAGTCCACAAAATACCACTGTTCCCTCTGCCAAGGGTTTTATCATGGATGTCTTCTAGCTGCAGTTATGCAGGTTAAAGAGATATTTAACGACACAAATCCATTTTTATGCCTGAAGTTACTGCCTAAGTTATAAATGATATAGGACAATGGACCATACAAATCCAAAGCAAAAAATGTACCCAACTAAAAAGCTGGGTAAAGCAGATGAGATGAAGATGCATTTTCTTTCCATTTTTCAGGTCACATAGCAAACGTGATTTCAAGAAATGCAAATATTTGGATTGTGTGCAGTTAGACAAATAACTACAAGTGCACGATTTGTGATGGCTTTGCAAAGGATGTTTTGATAGGATATGATGTTGCAACAAGGTGAGTAACCAGAACTTCTAGTTTCTTATTCAACACAGTAGGTCAGCACATACCAGAACTTTAGGGTGAAATCCTGACTTTGCTGTATATGCAATATGACTTTTAGCTTCGACTTCAGTGGAGCTAGGATTCCACTGAACAAAGCCTAGAGGCTTAAAGCTTATGTTTCACAGGTGAATGCTATGTCTTCACAGTGTGTTTCAAGCATAGGTAACCATCCTGCAGAGTGAAACCTACGATTTCTCTCTCACTTCCTTGTTCTGTATTACCAAGGATGTGAATATGAAAAAATGCCCCCAGCTCTCATTGTTTATACAACTTTGGCTATACCTATCGCTTCTACACCTGAGTACATAATCCTCTTGGACATCCTGATCTGCACAGCAGCTGGGACTCCAGTAGTGTAAACAGTTTTGCATGTGATTAAGGGCAAGCAGGTGAATGGTAGCTTGCAGTGGTAATACTTTTACTGTCAGAAAACTTTGAATCAGGATGAGGAATAAACAACAAGAGCTTTTAAGCACTGAAGAAACAATCTGTAGTTTTCTTTCCTGTTATCACCACTGTTCAGACTGCTTTCCGCAGACCTTTAAGACACGCATGGATGGTAGATGTACCCCCGCCATCTGCACCCTTACAGATGAACTAGATTGGAGAGCAAGACACTCGATGCAAGAACATCTCCTACTTTTCTACATAATCAACAGCGAATCCAGATTTTAGAAGTGTCTTAACAAATACTGGTAATAAGTCAAATGTGTTTCATAAGTATTTAATAATTTCTTCAATTTCAGTAGCAGAGGCTTACAGTACATGTGTGACAACTTTAGGCTTATGATAAGCAAGTACACTATTTGACTTCTCTAAAACTATTTCTACTTATAATAGGCTTGTATTTGAGTCAAAATTATGTTTTTTCCAGCATACAGATGAATTACAAATCTGTGCTACATAAAGCCAATTTTTTCTACAATTTTTCCTGCTTCAGTCATGTTTAGATCCTTGACATTTAATAAAATAATCCTATAACTGAAAGGGGGGAAGTGATCAACTGGATAACTTCATTTTTTAGAAAAAGCATCTACTAAAATCAAACAAAAAAACCCCAAAGGGCACATACAGAAGAATACAGCCAGTTCTAATTCTGGAAAGCTTGGCATTTCTTGTACATCTTATCAGTGTTGTCAACTCACGCTTTTATTGTAAGTGTCATTATGTGCTGGGTTCAAGATACGAGTTCTTAAGTCATGTGCAAATGTGAGACTATTTTCTTCAATTTTAAAAAAAAAGTAAGTTTCTGATCTTCATAATTACGGAAGAGATTAATATGACTCAAATGAATCATAGAAGTATCAGAAAGTTATATTTATTTTTTCTACATCTCTGTATTCTTATAGCTGTGGGAGGTGAAATGTGAGCTTTGTGCTGCAGTCATACATTAAGAGAGTTTTTATAATACTGCTCTTTTTTGTGGATTTTTTTTTTTTAATCTTGAGAGAATCAAAGAATTGCAGCATTATAGAGGCAATCTTGTATCTTACATTTAATGATGGCACCTCTGACCTTCCCAGCTTCAGCTACATTTAGTTCTTGTTATTTTTCCCTTGTCTGTCCTTCCCCTCTTACTCTCAGGGAAGGACACATAGTCAGAGCAATACTGATTAACAGCAGAATTCACGTCCAGGCAACTATGGGAGACAATTTGTTGCCTCAAATTATAAATCTGAGATGCTTCTATTGTTTCTGCCATCTGCTTTCCTCTCCGAGGCATTTGAACTGGACCCACTGCAACATTACTAACTACACTTAAACTACTCCTGTGAAGTAGGAAGCCACCCTTTATTACAAAGCAACAACGAAAGAACTCCAATCCCTCTCACTCCTCCCCCCCTCCAAAAACCCACCAAAAGCCTTTACAGCCTAGAAGCTCTTCCCTGTGAGCAGGTCCCAGATGAAGCTATGCGTTTTTTGCAGATGGATCTCTGAACACAGTGGTCTATTTACATACACACTGTTAAAAACAAAAGCATGCTTAGATTAAATTAAAGCTCCAAGTAGTTGAAAGAAGGTCATTTTAAGGGAAAATTTCCTTTTGTGCTTGTGTGGAAATAACAGGTACATACACTACGTGACTGTGATTTACTGTGAATTGTAGCAGTACTAGAATGAAAGAGGATGAGTAAAGGAGAAAAGGGTTCTCAAGAATCTGTCTGATGTATCAGGTGTTACCATCAGAGCCTGCTCGAAGTTTGTGGACTGAAACAGCTGTGATAAAGAGGCCACAAAGGAGGGTTACTCCTCCTGCCTGGGGAACAGGTGAGCCAGGCGGTCGCTGCTGCTCCTGGGAGCGTATCGCCCCTCCTCTGCCAGGGACAGCAGCTGCCCCACAAACACCAGCCCCACCTGGGCTGGCAGCAGGGGCCGTAGCTGCAGCCAGCCTGGCTTTCTGGACTTCATGCATAGCCAAACCATGCAGAGCCCTACTGCTTCTCCCACCAGCCTACCGACTACTTCATATATACCTAGACTTAGCCCTTGTTAAAACCATACTTTTTCTTTTCCTTGAACTGAACCATCATGGTCACTTTTTAAGAACAATTTTAAACAATGTTTATATGTGCCTTTTATGTATGAGAGCTGTATTTCTAGAATTTAATATGGTTGTCCTGGAAATACTGCAGATACTGTGTACTAATTAACTTTTAAAAGTACTTAGTGCTTTTGTCGTCAATGACCCATGTAAAGAAACACATCTGAGTGAGAAAATCGCATCCAAGTGGAAGTTCAATGCAAATGAGCTATTGCATAAAGAAAAAGTGTGCTAAATAGCTAATTGCTTTAAATAGATGTTTGACTGAAAACAGTGAATGGTGTATTCATTTGATGAGGATGCAGAATTACTGGAATTTCTTTCTGTGTGTAAATACACATGAATATTTTATGATACTTATATGCACAGGATGTCAATATGCATGCTGTTTAGCACTTCTTACTAGAATAAGGATGTTAGGTAATGCTGGGGTTTGTATTATGGGATTGAAAACCAGGAGGACTTAGCATTTTTATGGGATTCTAACTATGACGTCTGACCAGTTGGTTCAAGGTGGAGCTCAAATTAAAACTTAATTGCAGCAGGTAGCCTAAATAGTGGCCTGAGGAGAAAGGCACAAACCCCAAAACCAAATGATGATAATTCCCAAAGAATATGTAAGAAAAATGCATTTTGCCCAAATACTGTTTTTCAGGGCTACAAACACAACCTCCTGTTGGATGCCAGTTCTGCAACTACTTTGTGATACTCTTAATACTGGTGACAAGTCTGCATGTCACAGTCTGGGCTGAAGCTCTTTGCGTACGCTGAAGTACCTCCCTCTAGATTAACATGGTCCCATCACTAAAGTACTATACACTATGCTAGCAATCTGAAATTCCCCAAATTGATAAAAGTAGTACTAGCATTTTAAACTTACTTTTTGAACTTGTTTATTATCCCACTTTCATTTTTCTTGATGTCATGTACCATCTTTTGAAGCTTCCTGTAAGATATTAAACAAAGGCAGCATTAAAATTACTATGTGGTTGAACACCCATTTATATAAATTAAGAAAAACACAGGAAATGCATTTCCAGTAATTCACACATCAAAAATGCTTAATGTATGCTCAATAATTAGTTTAGTTGCTAAATAATTTGTGTATGAAGTTTCCCTATCTTTTTAACAGAGCTCTTTGGCATGATTTATGTTATCCTTCTCCCTAATACAATTAAGCTCAGTTTAAACAATCATTTTAAGAGTAAGTGCATCAGGGAAGGAATCATTGCCTAAAGTAATAGTTTAGAATATTTCAATGTTAACATTTTGTTCAGAACTGACTTTACAACATTCCACAGCTATAATGGGAATGCCCTCTGATTTCTGATGTTACACAAGTTATTTTATCAGTGGAGAGTTTACCTCATTCCCATAGTGTTTGCAGGTAGAATAGGAGGGGAAAAAATGATATATTCCCTAGCTCAGGCCATCTGAGAAACCATTAGAGTATCTGTGACTAAGCTGTAAAAGCTTGTGATCTCAGGACTCCAGTTACATTGGACTGATATCTGGAATCAAGGATTGTTTTTATTCATGAGCTGCACTGATCTCATTTCAAGGCAATTTAAGCTAAATATGTCATTTTCCACTCAGCAGATATAATTTAGAATCACATCTCCCTTCTCATTTAAAAAATACTCATTTAAAAACACCACTAAAATCAGGTCAATATCAGGTGAAACCTGTTGGAATTCTGGTCATACTAGAACTTCTATAGAATGCATATATATTTTTAGTTCTTCACACAGTGCATGTTCTTCCTGTTCACCTAAACTAAGTATCTTTTATTAGACCTGAGCTGAAGATTTTATCACAACCAATGAAGGAAAGCAATGATTTTTTTGAAAAAGGGCTTAAAAAATTTTGCCTTCTATTCTTCATTACAAGTTGTCTATGTCATTCCACATTTTAGTCTTGCCTACCTTATCTCTGATGCACAATCAGGGTACCAAAAGACTCTTGGAAGCTTTGCTTATAAAGACAAGTATAAACAAAGTATCATTTCCCTTTTCTAAAGCTTTCTTTAAAGCTTATGCAGAAGGTTGAGTAATGTATAGAGCTCTGCTAAAAAGAAACTATCTTACAGCTTCATCGTTAGTAATTACAGCTGCCTCTTAAAAATTAAAATAACTTTTTCCAAAGGAAATTGGAATTAGATGGGAATTAGCTAGACAAAATTAGGAAATAACTGCACTAGCATGATTATTTGTCTGCAGTCGATGGTACCAGACTGAGCAGACACGTAGCCACTCTAAGGCATCAGGTAGCAGTAGAGTATTAGGCTTACACTGAGAGGGACCTTCCTAGCTCTGTTACTGATTTTAGAGCAAGTGTGGTAGTTAGTGACAAATAATCCCACTTTATGAGACTTGCTTAAAAAGGACAGTTACATAACTGAGTACTTGTCAGTTTTTGGAATCCTGAAATAAATAACAAAGCTTAATTTTAGCCTTAACAATGTTGATTAACAGAAGAGAAAAATCTGATCCTTTTAGTATTTTGACTGGAATTGAAGGGTATTCCACATTTTCACCAGTCCTGTAATAATAACATGGAGTATCCTGAAAGGCTAGAGGTCATGGGTCTGATAATTAAATAATACTCCTAGAGCCTAAATCTCTGCCCAATTTTACTTAAAAACAATTCAACCTATTCTTTCTAGGTTCTAAACTCAATAAAAAAAAGAATGATGAGAATAACTGACAAATAATTCATATGCACATCTTTAACTTTTGCTCAAAACACATACTATTAATGTACAGCAAAAGGATACAGTGTTACCTGCTGACATATAAAAATAAAATTACTTATAGATGTGCGAAACAGGTGCACAGCAAAATTTTTTGAGATTTCCTGCAACAATGCACTACATCTATGAGAACAGCTTGGATTATAATCTAAACTAACCAGATGGATTAAATCTGCAAATCTGGGATGAAGATCTCGGAAGAATTTCAGTTTTTCTGTAGGGTTTGTGTTTGGTTTTTGTTTTGTTTTGTTGTTCTACCCCCACCCCCCTGCAATAGATTCAGCTTCTGGTTATGCTTGAAACATCACAAATAGCCATCTTTTATTGTTTCTGTCTTGTACCCCAGCTGGCACCTGCCAGTGTCTATAAATGAAAAGTAATGAGGAATGAAAAGAATGAGAGGAGATTTAAACATTTTAGTTCTAGTTTGGGCAGAAAGGTTGTTTGCAAGCTTTTTTTTCTCTTTTCCAAAAAGGCTTGCCAGCCTTTAATTAGAAAGGCATGTAAGTATTGGTTATTTTTCTTCCAGTATTTATTGTTTGGTAGAGATAGGACCCAAAGAAACAAACAAAAATCTAACTGTAGATTTATATCTAAATATTGATTATTGCTTATCTCTGACATTCCTCTATCTTTACAACAGTAAAATTATGGCTTTATCTTGAAAAAAGGTGTTTCATTTTTCACATGACTAATTTTATTTTATATTGCACTTTGGTCTCTAAACCTCCACCCCCCAATAAAAGCCACCCCAAGATTTATAACTGTGAGTACCCAGAACAGTTTGCTTTTTATTTGATCATATTTAGGTGAACTGATTATACTATCATGTTTGTTTCATGTGCACTGAATAAAGCTGTAATTTAAAAGTGCATTTTAATTCATATGTACATTTAAANNNATGTATTTTTATTCATATGTACATTTAAAAAAAAAAAAAAAAAAAAGATGCATTTAATGATGACCGCATGTGCCCCTACTGGTGCAATCAGTTATTTTTCCCATGCAGGTGGACTAAAATCAAAACTTTCCTATTTTTGCATAATCAAATTTCCTAAAAATCTCTGCCTCTTTTATTCCTTTTCTTTTTCTGGAGCCATTTCATTTTCTAATTACAGATTGTGATAAATTAGGGAGTATCTAATATGTATTTGTGTAATTTTTTTTTAATTTTTAAAGTTACATAGCTCTTGTAGGGGTTGCTAGAATACTTTGTTGTCTCTGGACAACTTAACTTGTATCAAGCCTGTAAAAGTAAGCAGATAACCAGTGCACAGCATAGAGGTAAGTGTATGAAGTCATCAAGCATGGATGACCTCCAGTTCAAGTGGAATCCCCTTTGACCCATTAAGTTGAACAAGCTGCAAAACCCAGTCTGTCCAGTTAGATAGAGGCTGAGATTTCTTGAGATGCCAGCCGATATAATAGTTGACAACTGACAAGTTTTACAAAGAGCTATCTTACTTGTGATTTTAGAGAGATGGTAGAAAAGATAAGAGGCAGACAGCAAAGCCTATAGAGCAAGAGCATTCTCCATATCTTAGGGGTCTCAAACCCAAGCCTAAAGGCTGTTCCAGAGCAATGGGGAAAGTGAAGCTCAGAAGGGCATTTATGAACTTGATGTTTTGCCTGGATCTGAATATCTGACTAGCTGTCAAATACTTTTTGTCTGGCTCTCAAATACTTTTCTTTACTTAAGACAATACTCCAAGTAAAGACTTTCATTGTAGGAGGAACTTATCAGAGCAGCAGCCCTGAGAGTATCTAGGAAATGAAGGCTACTGTGGCCCAATGTAGACAGCCCTTGCTTCAGGTACAGAACTACGCCTTCTTTCTTCATAACACGACTGACTCAGGACCTCATTACCAACTAATGTTTATTCTCTAGTTGTTCTCTTGGGATGAACAGATACTAGCAACATTCAAGGACCTCAATCAGCTAATACTGTAAATGAAAATAATAAGTAATGTAGTTTTACCTTGCATTGCACTTAAAGTTAATTAAGAGGTCAAACTTAAGAGTTGTTTCTTAACCACAAGCACCAACTCCTCATTCAACTTGGTTGAGAGCTTTTTATGTAAAATCAGGCTTGCAGATAAAGATGGAGTCTGAAAACACTTCTCAGCAATAGCTAGCTATTTTGAGATCCAGTTTAATTGTGACAGGTATACACTGGATGGGACCCTTTGATCAGGAACTCACTGCACACAGAATAGATTTTCAGCCTTCTACAGATGAGAAGTTTGGAAGTCTTGGCTGTAGGTGCTTCTAAAGAGTTTTAGGTTTCTAACAAATACATTAGAAATTCTACACGTTGGGGGGAGTAACAGAAAAGACTGTTCAGTGAATCCTAAAAGGAAACACTTTCTAGCCCTGTGTTGCTATTTTTCAGATCTTATCAATTTTGACCTCCAGCAAATCAGTATTATCAGATGTACTGACAAAGGGGTCACTAGCTGTGATACATATGTAAAGGAAGGCAGAAAGGTTTACCATTGCAAATACAATATACCCTGAAAGAAGGATTTGCTGTGTCACAAAATACCTAGCTATGCTTCAAGGACAGGCAGAGCTGCCTTGAGATAAAACAAAATGAAATAAAATCACCCTCTCTTTGATCTGGTCACAGCTCAGCATATGAGGAATGTGTGTCAAGTGAAGGGCGATGTGTGGGCCTGGCCTGTGACACATCCCCACTCTCAAACATGAGCTGGAAGCTTTTGGCTCTTTTGCATACAAGCTATCCCACAAAAGCCTTCCAAAGGTAAAATAGTTAAAAAAAAAGAGAAAAATATAAATAACATGAAGAAGATTAAAGTGTGTAATAAGCTTTCAACTCAGATGTCAGATGAGGTACAGAGTCCCCTGACTTGAGAAAGAGAGGTCTGTCTTAATTCCAGACAGATCTGTGTGATAAGGAATTCTCCCAGCATTTAGACTAGTATTTGAGAAACTGTATTTATCAGTATTATAAACCTGTGAAGACATTTACAAATATATATTACGTAAATATGTATATTACGGCTCAGAGCAGTTGGCATGAATGGCTCCTCAGTGGCCATGGCCTCCCCCTGCTCTGGGGAACAGAGAGGGATCCCCTGTGTGCACAAACAGCACGGTTCACCAACTCGTGCACAACGAATCCAGTACTTTGGACCTTCAGCACACACTCTGCTCGTCAGTAGTTTAGCTGTACAGCTGCCTATGTCATGTGGCAAGGGACAGCCCCTAGCAAGTGACACCCCTCTGCCGTAAGAATATATTACAGTCTCTAGGGTGGGAAGACTGCGCACAGTTCCTTCAGTGCATCTGGCTGTGAGCGTGGACGTGTGTGCTTGCAGTTGGGAGTGGTGCTGATAATGTTTTTGGAAACAGGGCTGACTGCAGCGTCAGTAGGGAGTGGTGGCAAAACAAAAACCAGTTTTAAATGAATCACAGGAAGTTTTTTATATTACTAGCATACTTATATCCGTTTATCTGGAGGACTGGAATTATACCTCCTTAAATTGCTGGTGCTTACAGGACTGTCTGAATTATCTGTTGTGCCTCTTGAAAAATACCCATCTGTGCTCTGGGACCAGTTTCTTGAGTTAAAAAGGGCAGAATTTTGAACAGGATATATTCAGACAGAAGGTCTGCAAGGGAAGCTTTGTAAGCAATATTGACACATTCAATATTAAGTGACCTGCATGTTCTTCTCCTCCTCCTAATGTCAGTTAGATCATTAACTGATAAAGTTAAACTGTTTCAAAAGAATAATAATTAAAAAAAATAATCACACTGTCAGTCAGTTTGCACTCCAGTTTCAGTTCTTAAACCTTTTTGCATACATCTGTTTCTCACCAACAGGGCACCCTGTAGTTCTGTGTCTAGAAAGTCCCATTTTCTGAAGATCATTACTACCTCCACTCAAAGTAAGACTATAGATAAGTGTAACCCTCATTTTTGTCTTGAGAAAGGCAGCATAACAGATGATGTAAAAACAAAAAGCAGTTACTTCTTGATTTTCAGGCACATTCAAATGCTTAGCATTGGAAACCTGGAATGGGATTTAGTAAGGACAAATTTAGACATAAAACAAAAACACTCCCCCAAAAACCCAGCTGCTTCAGCTATAAGTTTTACAGAAAAGAACCACAAAAAAAGAAGACAAAGTGAGGAAGAGTATAATGGAATTTGGAGAATAAAAGAGAAGTTATTAGAAGATAAAAACAAAAATTGAAGAGCAGAAAATTAAAAATTACTACAGCTACCTCTGTTATTTAAAAAAAACCCAACACATTAACTAAAGAAGGATCAGCATGCCCAACCCCCTCCTTTACTGCTTCTCACAGCACAATTATTCCACCGCCTTCTCCCCAGCTGGTCTTTATTTTGTGTTTCTATTAGCTTTTTGTTTTATAAACAGGTGTGCAAGTGACCAAATTAAGAAAGTTATTGCTTCTGGACAAAGGAGGGGGATGGGACACACAAACCTGCTCACCTAGAAGGTGTTTGTAAAAGTACTGCTTCAGATTCTGAAAAGTATGAAGCTCTTACCTCAGACTATCTTCTCAAACTAAATTAACGAACAAGAAAAGTACTACTTTTCTTACAAAAGGCTTCCATTAACACAGTGCTCCTGACAGTCTTCGTGGAAGAACATGGATCTCAGTAAACTGGGTGAGTGTCTTCATAAGATGTCATTTTGTATTACTTGACAGTTTTGTGTGTCTAAACCAACCCACTTAATTATATACAACTCCCCTCACCTTCCACCACCCTTCTAATTGCTCAATAGAAAGCAAAAGGAAATTCCCAAATACAGAAAGAACATAATTCCTCTCATTAGGCCTCCTTCAGGTGCTTCAGATCTCCACATGCACACACCCCTAAATTGTCTGCTACCTGGAACAGCAGGAGTGGAATTCCTTTGCAAGGAAATGCAGGCTGGCATCAGCTGGCTGCATTGGAGCTGGTGTTTTCTATGGCTGTTACATGGGTATAATGCATAAAGACATGAGGTGCAATCAGATAAACTGCTTCAGTTGCTGCTGATCTAGGATAGGGGGTTACTGCCCCTCATCTATTCTGGGAGCTTATTGCAGCCCACCCCCTGCAATGCCTTTCATGATGGAAGAGGAAGAAGTTTGGAGCTAGAGGTGGTAACCTGTGACACCAGACCATCCGTTCAAGGCACTGAGCCTTTGATCTTTATCTGTAAAGCTATCTCAAAGCTGTGAAGAAAAGTTGAAAGAGGCTTGCCTATGGGGAGAAGTCAATTACAGACACCTATCTGAGAGGAAGAAAGAGGAATTAATTGTCTTCTGCTGTGTTCATGAGATGCACAAGAGGAAGTGACTATAACTAGTTTTGTCAAGAATGTTGATTTTTTTTGTTAGAAGTCTGAATAACATCCTATTCTGCTCACTTTTCAATCATCCACTATTTTGTCTAAAGGCAAACCCCATAACTGGAACAGGTGTATGTTTACATGGTACAAACTGAAGCACAGAAAGGCTAAATATTGATTATACTTTTCATCTTTACATGGCCTCTATGTAATCTTCACAAAGAAGCTGTCGATCTCTCTGGTACTAGTAAATGAAAATATGTAGCGTGTAAAGACATAGTACATCTTTGACACAAATCAGTTCTAACATGAAATTAAATAGTATAATTACTTTGAGGTGACTGGGAATTCTGTACATTGAAAGAACCTATGCAAAGTTATCGGTGGGCTGAGACAACTAAAGGCCTATCAATGACACCAACTGCTTGGTGCAACTGCTTCCTCACTTTAGGTCAAGGCTGAGGCTTGTTTTGAGTATATATGAACAGTATATTAATACCAAAGATTTCATGTGTTTAAGTTGTACAGTATCTTTTGCAACTATTTTTTCTTTTATTTAGCAGATAAGAATAGTAGACCCGATTCCTGTTATCTTTCTTTACTACTGTTGGGGACTTCACAGCTGGTTTTGAGTATCAGAAAGCAATGATGGCCAGGCACTTTTTAGTACAACTTTAAGAAAAATATAGATATTTAATAACAGCTGAAGGCACTTCACGTTTGGACACCTCTTCTTATCCGGCTTGCTCTCCCCTTTATCCCAACTGAGTAATAGTGGTAGTGTAAGTAGTACAGAAAATAATTAGCTATTATGGTATGCTAAGTAAGTATTGCACATCACTTCTTGACACAAAAAGTTAGAAGATATTTTCTGTTCTTAACTGACCTGCTCTGTTCTGAGTCTTTTTGGTTAACTGATTCCTTTTATGCACCAGCTGTCTGGATATGAGCTGATGCATTAGAAAAACCAACCAAACAAAAAAACGCCCAACCAACGCACACCCAAAAAACCCACACGGAAGCTACATTCACAAGGCTTACTCCATTTTTCTGAAAGGTTTGCAGGCAGCGGAAGGAAACTAAATGCGTTAGGTTACTCTAAAATACAGTTCCAGTTAAAACTGAGTGCTGTACCTCCCTGAAGGACTAAGTACCCTACAGCCTGGTAGGTGAAGGAGAACAAGGCCAGAAATTTAAAAAGAGTAAAGGGGGTTTTATTTTTCACCAAAAAGAGGAAGCACAAAGTCATTGCAGGGAAGTAAATAAAGACAGGACTTGTTACAGACCCAGGAAATTATCACCTGTCAGTGGTAACATTACTTTTAGTCACAATTCTACAAGCATTTTCTGAAATGTGAGATAACATTTCTGTCATTCCCACAGGCACGTAAGTTGAAAGACTACTACAGGCACATGAAGGACATGAAAGTGAATGAAAAAGTAAGAAACAGAGTGAATTGAACACAGAAAGATCAAGGCTTAATTTTGATTTGGTGTTCCAACAGTGTGAGTTCTTCCATTTTAAATCCTCTCTTACCTCTTCCAAAAATTTCAAATCTGCCATTTTAGTTCTGATCACCTATTGAATGACATTGAAAAAGTCTATGTCTAACTGTGTAATGGGCTTGACCAAGACTTAGCCACATGTTTAAGCACACATCTAACTTCAACTACCTTAAAGCTAGGTAAGTACTTAAATTTTGTGTTAAGGTCTTGCTAACATGGGCACATAAGCACTGACACAAGATGGATAAATTTACTTCACGATCTGAATGCAGTCTTCATCATTGTCTTTGTGTCTTTTAAGATTGCTGCTAAAATACATCTCTAATGTAGTGACTTTAGTCCAGCAGGTTCATAGACTGTGACAGTATAAAAAAAAAATGGTGTGCTTTTTCAATGGGCTGGAAAACTTTGTGGACTCAACAGTTTGAAGGCAGGGTGCTGCGTGCACTAGAGAAAAGGGAGGCTTTTATGAACAGCTTCTTAACTCTTCTCCTTAAGCCAAAAGTGAATTTATATGCATAATGGTTTGCGTTTGCTCTACCAAATAGTGTTCTGACAGCCAAATAAAACAGAGGAGAACTTCTAGATAGGGCATTAGACTTTAAACGCTCCCATTAGCCTACTCCTAGAGACAAAATAACCCTAGGTATCTTAATGCTGCCCAATATTCACAAGTCACTAAGGTTGGTTCCATGACTAGTTTTTATGTGTATAGGTTCTAGATACACTGAGTACACATAAGAAGTTAAGAGAATCACTAATTTTAGGATTTTTATAAATTTGAAGTGCTTTTTGTAGAGCCAAAATTTGTCTTAAAAAGAAGTACTGCATTATTGGTTTTGTTCATACAAGGAAAAGCCCCCATAACTGGGCTTTCAGCATGGTTTTTAAACTGTCCTTTATGGCCCAGTACTTCCTTTTCCATTGTCTGACAAGATTTTTCCCTCTCTCAGGCAGTTTCTCTACAGGAATGCCCAAGCTGGAAGGAGACGGGAACTTTCTCTTGTTCCTCTCTAAAGAATAAAACTTTTTTTTTCTTTCTTTCAATTTTTATGCCTTTAGCATTAAGTTACTATAAATTATTAAACTGAATGCCTTTAGCTGAAGTGATTTTACCACCTGTTTAGAATCAAAATGATAGGGGTACAGGGAAATGGACAAATTTTTGACACATCTGATGAAGACTAACAAACACTGCTGTACTTGAGCTGCAAGTGTTTTTGTTCAAGCTACAGAAGCATCATATCCACCGCAGATGTGGGGTGGCACTGACAGGGATCTAATAGAGGTTACTCATGGGTCGATCAGTTTTGTTTATTTTGCATTGAAGTCTATCAAGTTTTGTTAGAACTTTAGAGAAGTATTTTGGTCTGTAGGGCTATACGGCCACTTTAACAGAGCCCACATGGGCTGCCATGGAAAGGTTAAATTCTGCTCTTCTCTGCCCTCAGTACTTACCCAGCTATGATGAATCACGAACTTCCCAGCTCGGAAACTAACTTCTTTTTAATTTTGCCAATTTAGATATCAGCAGGGTCAGATCCAGCTTCATCACATGGTCATGGGAACCCTAGTGCCAGTGTGAGGGTGGAGACAAGTGGCAGGGCAAGCAGGGGCATTGGGAGGGTAGAAGGAAGGGAGCTACTCTTTGGCAGCAGCTCAGACTTACACTAAGTTAAACTGGCCGCTGGTAACTACAGCTTCAGTAGCACTTAGCTGCCTCTGTGCCTCTTGCAGAGATGCCTATAGTGTCTATATTTTAAGCTGTGAAGGCATCATTTAGCCATATAGTATAGCCACTTGTATTAATAGCTTACTTCACCCAGTTGCCCTTGCATTAAGCTTGAAAAATATATACTCATGTTTTTCATATTATTGCCTCAGAATGCATTATTTTAATTCTTTCTAAAGTGTTTACAATGTAGTATGTAGTTTATGTTGAGGTCATAAACTTGTAGCATTGCACGTCCGGCTTTGCTCAAGTCTGGAAAATGAACTTGTCCAAAATGTATATACTAACAGATTAGGATAAAGATGCTAACAGAATTTCCAAGCTTCTTTTACCCCTCAGTCATTTAATACGGCTGTCACAAAAGAAACTTATTTGCACAGTATGTAAAGTCCTTTCACAGTCTACCAAAACTCTCAGATGGTTCCCTGCAGCCAAATGAGAAAATGCTATCACTTTCAGCCATTGTTTTCCATCAGTTTTCCAATTCTCTTTTCTGCTGAGTGCATAAAACTAGTGATATTTGCTTTCTAAAAGAAATATTTGCTTATCTATCATACTGTAACATCCCTTAGGGTACTTAGACCATAAAAGATTTTATACAAAATTGAAATCAGTCCTTTAACACAGCAATCACTTTAAAACCGACATATAAAAATATAAGAAAAAAAACCTACATAGTGAGCAGATATGTTCTTTCTTTTCTAATGATCAAGGACTTATAAATTATCTGCAAAAGATGATTTAGCCATCTGAAGATAGCTAAAAAATTACTTTTATCTGATTCCTGTAGTCAAACTCCATCTATGAAAGAAATAGTGTTGAGGCATTTCCACTAAATACATCAAATGGAATGGGTCACAAATTTCCCTCATTGCAGCGTGCATACAGTAATGTGCTACAGCAGAGAAGCACAGTTTAATCCTGAACTATACTGGTCCAACAAACTACAAGGGAACATTCAATTTTTTTTAAAATATAAAAAAATTCAATTAACGTAACATTGTGAACATTAAGTAAAATGATTAAACTCTACAAGTTGCAATTTTTTCAGTTTCTGTTCTGCAGATAATAGAAATCTTATTTTTCCTCTAGGTTTGGTCACCATGCTGGTACTGCCTACAGTGTTGAAACTCCAGATTCCACTCATCCTTTAAACAGAAAAAAAACCCAACGGAATTCTTAGGGTATTTAAAAGTGTTCTAGTTCTGTCTTGTCTGGCCTGTTACAACCCTGAAGATGGTTAGTCAGGATTTTTCATCAGGTTAAATGGTTTTCCAAAACTAAATTCACCAAAAGCAGAACTGAAACTTGATTCCATTACTCTTGATTAACTTTTTCAACTGTTGAGTTACAAGAGCTTTGCTTCCAAACCCTATCAGACAGCTCTCAGAGATAATCAAATAGCAGAATCATTTTCCAAGGTGAGAAAGGAAGCCACTAAAAACAATACTTACTTTCAAATAAGGAGGTATTCATAGCAATTTCTACCCACATGAGAACTCTTTTTCCCCCTCCTGACAATCTAATGTTGTTTTCCAACACTGTTATGGCTGACACAAGCTATAATAGTGTGGAGGGCTTTCTGCAACATTTTATGATTGTCATATTTGCCTTTCAAAAGAAAATAATCTATTACATTATAAGGTAGAGTGTGCAGCATGTAGGTTTTGAATGAATCTGTAAAACACTAAACTGTTTTGTTCCGAGATCAACATACCACTGGGTACCTGCAATACCATATGAAGATTTAATATCTAGCACTCTGCACAGCTGTATGGGATATAATTTTAAACTAATGGTGAAAAATGGTTATGCCAAGTTTGCTGGAATGTTTTATTTTTTCCATAGCCACAAAAGTTAATTTATTGGGTTATTTGCTTGGCTATTGGTCATTTATTATTTGACTTAAAAAAAAAAAAAAGCACAAGTCTTTAGATCCAATCTATATTACTAGCTTTAGCTGAACAGCTGACAGTCACAGGCCTAAGTTGATGTCATTTGTGATTGCTATAGTTGGCAAATGCTCCTACTGTGGACAGTTATTTTGGCAAAACTACAATGTCACTAGAAGACTTAATTTTATTTCGAAAAGTGTGCATACAAGGCCGTGGTGGAATAAACTATGCCAGTGACTGAACAATTTTGTCAGCGCAAGTAGAAAGAAACTAGAAGTACTATATAAGCATAGCTGATCTTGTGAACAGACTACACTCTTACACTGGTACCTACAAACAGAGATTAAACCGGGATTTTCACCATAGTTTCAATATTATGCCACATCATTTTGTACACATTACCATATTTTCATTCAAAACATAGGTAGATCACAGTCACACTTAAACATATTTTTCTACGAACAGCATCATCAGCAGGAAATTCTGTATGAGAATAACTTATTATGTGGTTATTTAGGTATAAAAAAAAAATAGTGTTTGGGGGAGGCTCTTTTTTTTTTTTTTTTTAGGGCAGCTTGGAGATTGGTCCAGGCAAGATGACATAGCTGGAAAGAAGGATGATAAGCAAGAAACAAAAAGAAAATTCAAAGGATTGTTAGAATGAAACGCTTGTGCAGAGAGAAGGAAAGAAAGGAGGACACGTATAGATGGGGTGGAGACTATGCTATGCTGAAGCAAGGTCAGAGGGAAAAGCAACAGGAGGAGCTGACTGGAGAACTCACACTGGGGGTGAAAGAAGGGATTTTTACAGAGGTATTTGGGGAAGTTTGCATTTCGTATCTCGTTCCATTCCAAAGTCCAGAGATGAGAGAGATTCATGAACTGTTTGAGCTGACAAAGCTAGAGGAAATAGAGATTATAGGGTTTTATCATTTAACCACAACCAGACACTTTGTAGGCAAACTGGACCTAACCACCCTACAGAAAGAACTTTTGTTTGTACTCATCAGCATGGCAAACGTAGGTGACCTCCTTTTCCCCTGTGCCTGTGAAATTCAACTTTAAAGACTGCATACCATTGGCACTGTGATTTCATGTGACCTTACATTCAGCCTACATTTTGTTGGGTTAAATGTGGGTGTGCCACAAAAGCTGCTGTCGTAACAAAGTGTTACTGTGCAGTGGGAAGTTGTCAGGATGAACTGGAAGCTGAGATAGAAGGCTCCTGGAGGTGGCATCAGGTGCTGCCCCAGAAGACCTTCACAGCTGTTATGTCCTTAGGGCCTGAGGGTGGAGGCAGATGAGACTTTTCCTAGAAAGAGGAGAAGAACAGAGCAGGTAGAAGAGCAGAAGCAAGGGGGCCATGACTTGTGAAGAAGAGATAGCGATGAGCAACTAGAAAGGATTGGTCTGGAAAAATCTCATATTTGGAACAGTTCCGATCTGGGCCTTTAGACCACTGAGCAGTGTACAAGTAACTGGGCGTTTGCATAGCCTTTCCTCTGAAGTCTATATAACTAAAAAGGGGAAAAGATGTTAAAGTTGGATGTAGACTTTGGTGCCCAGTTCTGTCATGGGGCACATTCTTTAGCTTACTTTGAAACTCCAGTTTCTTTCCTGCTTGAATTTATTTTTGTTCTTTTGTCTTGTTCAAGTCCATTGATGCAATAAACTATGTTAAAATTTGACTTGAAAAAAAACAGATTAAGTTTCTAAGTCTGTTTGCTACAATTAACTATTAACACAAATTAATAGAACTACTGTAATAAAATATTTTCTTACAGTACAAAACTAACATTCAGATATTCCCCATTCATTTTCTCAAAAAGTAAATATTCCCTATGATAAAACATCCTATACATAGAATGTATCAGTTTACAGTTAAATATCATTTCACTCCTAAACAAATTATTTTTCTGCTTATACACTTGCAAGAGGAAACAGTACCAGAAAATCCTCTGGTAAAGAAAAGACCTAGTAGTTAGAGTCAAGCTATCTCTATCAGTAGAAAATTTGTGAACACCATAAAATACCGTCAAATTTGATAGCCAACTAACCAACATTCAGGCCTTAAGGAAACTTCTCTGGATTTTAATAGATGGGACTTAAATCCTCCTGTTTAGCAAGAGACGTTAAAACAAAATTTTGCAAGTAAACTGACACAGTTTTCCAACTTGAGAAAAAAAAGTCAGTTGCTTTTTTCCACTTGCTTTTCCTTTGGGAGATATGATTGAAGATAGTGATTTTATGTTGTTGTTTGTTTGCTTTTTGTTTGTTTGTTTTTGGGGGGAGGGAATGGAGAACTGCTGCAAATCAATGAAGTAATCTGAAATTAACATGAAACTGTGCTCTTGGAAAAGTCTCTTTGCAATCTGGAAGCTGTTGGCTGCATGACCTTAGGCAAGTGAAAGCATGTGGTACACTTCTGGTTTGTGCCATGGTTTGCCCTTCACTGCAGTGGTGATGGTAATGATGCCTTTGAAAAGGACCTTGTGATACACAGCTAAAGACAGCCATGAGCAGAGGGTCATTATTAAGGTTTGTGGTCGTAATAAAAAAAATGCAGCAAGTCTGAAGAGATGCTATAACAGAGTCATATATAGCAGCTAGAAATTATTTAAAGATCAGGAATCATAGGCTCATAGTCTAAGGAAATGGAACCATGAAAGTCAGCAAGTTTAGTGCTGTATCTTTTGAGTTGCTAACTTCCCATTACCTTTGCCACCTACCATCCCTGATTATGAGTACATCTATTTATGTGTGCATTTGCAGCACAAACTTTTTTCTGAAGTTCAGGCTGAAATCAAGGCACACTAGAGCCTGCTGTGGCAGCATGGCTATCGCTCATGTATTCACTCCACACTGTAGAAAACCATTAAAGTACTGAATTATTTGCATGCACCACAAATTAATTTATCTCATGATAAATAACCAAGCCTTGGAATTAATTTTTCTTGACTATATGGAAGCAATTAGAACACACAATGCACTCTGAAGGAATACTTATAATACTTAAGGAAACTTTATAATACTGTGCATACCTTATAACAAACATTATATAAAAAGTAACACTGGAATTCCATGAAGTTCCAGCATTCCTATCCATCTGATATTAAAGTTAATTGAGTGCATTAACTGTAAACAATGTCCATACTGCAACATGGTAGTAAAACAAGTTCGTAAGAACACTTACAGTTCTTATTGTTGCAATAAACAAACAAATGGAGTATCTTAAGAATTCAGATCTGACATAAGACTTGCTAATGCAAGAAAAAGCTAGGTCTGTTAGGCTCAAATATACCCATGGAGAATAGATGAGCTTAGCAAAACCACAAAATAGCTAGTTTTTCAGGTCTACACTTAAAAAAATCAAAAGCTCTGCCCTCAGACACTAACTCAACAGCAGTGCTACTTTAATTTTTGCTGCTACAAAGCAGAAATTTTAAGAAAGCTGTCTTTAGAAAAATGTGAACTGTAATTACACCAACTGAAACTATGTTTGGCAGGAATATTTCTTGCCATATGGAGGAAGGTAGGTTTTTAACGTAACCATTTCGTTCACGTAACATTCAGTACAAACTCTGAGCCATCTATGCATCTTCCATGCAGACAGGAGGCTGTATTAGGAAGTCAACTGCACTGTCAACAAGTCACGTAGACAAGGGGGTATTCGGCTGTTTCAAAGAAGGAAGAAGAGGCTGCTGCCATGTTATACTGATCTCTTCCTATATTTGCACATCTCTCCTAAATTTGTACTATGAATATGCACTTGTGGAAAGTTTTGCCTTAAGTTTTTAGAACCCTGATACTGTAGTAAGACCATGTAGCCAAATACCCAGGCTCTGTCTAAGATATTTCGACATGCTCAAATCAAAGCATGCATACACTTCCACTGCATGTATCAAGAACACTCGCAGATTTGAGAAATGTGTGCTCTTATGTTCCTTGCACAACTGGGGTGAATTTGCCATAAGGAGGCAATAAAAAGTAGCTTTTAATACTTCAAGATAATACAGGAAAGCAGGGCTACCTCCTCTTCTTCCTTATTTTATAACAATATTAAAACTTCGGACAAAGATGAAGAGTGTCAGCCAGTGTAAAGATGCAGCAGGGGTGTGATGGCTGCCTTTCTGGTTTAGGGCTTTTGAATTGGTTCACAAACAAGTTGTGGACCATCATAACGCTCACATGTAAACCTCCTTTGTATACTTGAAAGTAATCCTGCTTTAATCATTTGCAAAGGTGCAGAAGATACATCCCAGCTACAATTTTATCACAGCGGAGAGCGTGTGTTTTATTTCTTTATGTACCACTAACTGTCTTGATGGCATCAAGCTCTCCATTGCTATCACTCAGCTTATTATCTTGAGATAGATAGTTCAGACCAACATTGAGCCCTGATACCATTTAGACCATTTTAGACAATTTAAGGTGATAAATTGCAGACAATTAGGAAATTCACTGTTGTCTTCACCCTGTCCATTGAGCCTTCTACAGAGTTCTTACCTGGGCTGTGGGATGCAGCCTGCTAGGCTTTTATTAGGTGTGCCTGGCTGAGGAATATAAGGGTCATTGCAGCTCTTCAAGTACACTCCCCGCCCCCTCCCGAATATTTCAACAGTATGGAAAGAGCAGATATCAAGAAATGCCATTCCATCAAAATTAGCTTTACGAGGGATAATTCTGATTTGCATGAAGGCTTCTGGGCAGAGGGAGAAAGGCTTGAGAATGGTGTATTAATTAGTATCAAATGCTCAAGTAGGAGTTAGGGAAAATATTTTTCGGTATTTCATTCTTATTTTTCAGAGGAAGGAAAAGTTTCTGCGCCACTTTAATCTAAGACAGGACTTCTTTTAACTATTCAGAAAACCAAGAAGAAATCACGACGAAAGAGCCTTGAGGTGCCAACTCCACCAGCACACCAATCGAGTCACACTAAAAATACTTCAGTAATGGTCAGCTTCTGCTTTTTTTTCCTCTCAAACCCTGTATTTAACATTGTCCTTCACTTAGGAACATTTCCCGCTTTCCAGATCCCTCTATTCCACCAGATCCTTTGAAGACTAGGAAATATTACAGAGCTTAACTGCAAAAGCCATCTTCGCAGGACACTCCAATTAAACCATTAAGCGATTAATTCATTTTTTCTAATTTGCATTTTTCTAATTTGTCTTAGTGAGTCAAAGCCTATTTTCTTACAGCTTTGGAAGCGGGCACTTTAAAAGTATTCTTTTCACTGCGGGTGAAGCAGGCAGGCATTTTGCCTCGCAATCTGTGTCCGATGAATCGCTCCAGACCTGTATTTACCTTCCGCACTTCCCTGTACCGCCCTGGCGCCCGGGAACGACTCCCTCGTCCTCTCGAACTTCTGCCAGCTCCCTCGGGAGTCTCCCAGTCCCCCGGCCCCAGTGCGGGAAGCGGCTCCCTGTCACCCCCCGCCCGGCTCCCTGCCCGCGGGAGCCCCGGCGCGGCCCCGCTCCCCACTCGCGGAGGAGACCGCGAGTGGACCCGACCCGACCCTACCTGAACTTCTCCCCGGCCGGCACGGCCAGCTTGTTCAGCCTGTCCATGCTCCGCGCTGCGCTCCCCCCGGCCGGGCACCTGCCGGCGCGGCCGCCTCCTGCTGCCGGGCACGGCGGGCGCCGCAGGGCTCCCTCCGGGCGCCGCGACTCGGAGGGCGGCGGAAGCTCGTCCGCCANTTAGACTTGGGCTCAACCATTTTTTTTTTTTCTTCTTTAAAGATGAACTTTATAGACAGCTGGTTGCTTCTGAGGGGCAATGTAAGCAGATATTCATGTTCAGGCTTTCTCCTGAAGTGCTGATTAATTTGAATTCTGCACCATTGGAGGATGACTCTTGTCGCTCTCTTTCTGTATCTCTGGCCTGTCTGCAGCTTAGTTCATAAGCTAAGACTGCTCTAGGCAGGAAACCTACTTGTCCTTTTTAAAAAAATGTACATCTGTATCATGTTGATATGTTTTGATAGGTACCATACGTTTTGGGGACACTCAAAGTTATTTCTTGGGGAGATTCTCATTGCCACTTAGGCTAGATTTTCACCAGAGGTGTCTCCTCCCAAGATTGTACTGACTATGGGTTTTTCTTGTGAAAATGTAGTGGCAAAACAGACTTTCCTGGTTAGTCCAGATGACCCTGGGGAAACAGCCTGCCACGAGATTTGTGTCTTTGATGACAGTATTGTTCTGATCTTGGCATGGCTGACATTTTTGGTCTCTGAGCTTTCAACATGGCAGTCACTCAATATTTGCATAGAGTATTTCTCTAGGGAGGGCCTCACTCTAGGGAGTGAACAAATTGCCCTTTTTGGAGTATCTTACAAAATTTGTGGGCTTTAAGGAAGAACATAACAGTGTTGAATGTCATTTACTACACAAAACTTTGGAATTCTGCCTGGCATTGTATCTGGTTATGGACTGGACACCTTTGCAATTTTACTCTCTAAAAGTTATTTTGAAAATTAAATTAATTTTGAATTAGTTAAAATTAACACTCTGGCAATGTGAAGAAGTGGGTATAAATAAACTCCCGTGTCACTTTACTTCTTGCTTATATAATCTTCCTGCTATGTCTAAACGTGTCAGAATGTGGGATTTGCTTGGTAGGCTCACGCAGTGACTTCTTTTACAAAATTTCCTCTTGCCTGACTGTTGCAGAAATCCCAGACCGTTTCCTTTTGAGATCTTTGGTGGCAGCCTGTCATTTGCACTGCTGTGCTGGTTTTGCCTTGTTTCTTCCTGACTCAACAGTTTATAAGTTTAGTGTTAAAGCTCTGCGGTATCTGGTGCGGAGGGCTTTCATGCCTATCCTCTCAGCGCTGTCACCTCACTGCTCTCAGGAAGGGGCTGCTGCTGATGCCTCGTGCTCACGGCAGGCCCGAAGTCCCCTGTGCTCAGGGCTTGGCGTGGGATCTCTTATTCCTGTGATCTGCTGGCTTACATGTTTGTGTAGCTGTGCAGTGGAATGGACTGGGGAAGGAGTCCACTACAAACGACCCAGCAAAAAGTCACAAAAACCAGGTGTTTTAACTGCATCAGTTCCTTGATTTGATTTGGTGCACAGGTGTTTGTGAGGGTGCAGCACAGGGTGGGAGGAATAGGGTGTGTGACTGCTTAGACTGGTGCTGCTGCCAAGAAGCTGCTCCTAAGAAGGTTTCCATTGCACAAGACTTGTTCCTGAGATTTTGTGGCATCTGCTGTGGGGCCTGTCCACTGGTCATACCTCAGCCTGCTTGCTTCTTCCATGCACATACATGGCCTGATACACAGCCCTGCATCACTTTAATATCTACAAGCAGTTTCTAGCCAAAAAATCCGCCCCCCCCACCCCCCATCAGGGCTTGTTTTTACCGGTCTGGAAAGCACTACAGGGAAAGGAGGTAAATGCTTGTCCTTGCAGCTCTGTCCCTCTGCATGCTTACACAGGGCAAATCTTACTTCCCTTTTTATCCACTCCTACCAAGGCCCACTGGCACTGTGAATTTTTCTTGGGGAGAAAAGAGTCCTGACCTAGAATTAGCAGAGGTCACTAGTACCAGGGGTGTGGTCTGTGCTGGCTCTCTTAGCTCTTGCAGACCATGGGCAAAGAATAAATAAGCCCCTTCCTCCCCCAAAAGCACATACAGGACCCAGTATCCCACAGTTATCTTAAACCCAAAGCATCTGAGAGAGTGGTTTCTCCTGACCACCTTGGAATATGCTGGGAAACAAATGGAGAGTCAAGTGCAAAGTCCTGAAATTAAGAGAAGGAAGCCACCCTCCCCAAATGTCAAACAAAGCCTTTCTAGTTACAGTGAAACTCTTCCTCTTTCCCATTATAAATGTGTATGTGCATCAAAAACATCTGTAGCTAAGCAGTTTAGCCTCACCAGAAAATGATGACAGCCTGCTTAGCTCTTTGTGGTCTGCCTCTAAATCAGCCTATCTGGCCATCTACCCTGGTGTTGAGAAAGCTTGGTTGGGTGTAACAAGATAGGACAACCACTAGAGAAAAACCTTAAATAAAGAAGAACACACCCAAGCCCCTCCAAACAGCCCTAGGCCTCTTCTTTCTGCCCAGCAGGTGGTTTCAGAGTCCAAACTTCTGGCTCACGTTGGGACTGATCCTGTCTGTGGTCAAGAGGGTTTTTGTATAGTCCACACAGAGAGGAGCAAACCACAATTTGCAGCTGGGGAGGAGGGCCCTGCAGATCTGCATCAGGTACAGGGCAGGTGAGTGGCAGCAATTCCTCCAACCCTCCAGTGTTACTCATCACCCCAAAACGGTGTTGCTGGTGGCCCAGGATGGAGGGGGAGCCAAGGCCTCACTAAGCCCCACTCCAGGAAACACCCTGCCCTCCTCTTCAGGAGCCCTGGGAGGCCCTGGAGGAGGTGGCAGGTTTGAGCCAGGCAGTGAACATAATGTCATGCTATTTTTGTACTTGTAACCCCAGCAACTGTCCCTCTTTGACCTAATATACTCATCTGGAGAATGCGAAAGAGGACCTGGGATTTGTTTTACCCTGTGGGTGGCATCTTGACCATAGTGATGGTTAAGTCAAAATCCTCCTCCCCAGCCACGAGTGCCATTCTTGGCAGAGAGGGATTTGTTTTGAGGGATGGCTGTGCCACCTCCATGCTCTCTGGCACGTCTGGGGCCAACAGGGCCAACGGTGTGGGAAACATGGTCACTGGCTGGCAAGTGCTGCTGCCCACTGAGACATGACCTGGCAGGCTGGACCAGCCTGCGCTGCCCATCTGAGGGACAGGTCCCAGGGGTGTGGGGCATAATGGTGCCCCAGGAGAATATATCTTGGTGTCTTGGATGCGGCTTTTTCAGAGGTGTTCCCACAGTACTGGTCCTCTGGAGTGTCATCATTCAAGCCCTTTACCTAAATGGTATTTTCTTATCTAACATTTTAAGAACCCACATTCACACAGACTGCTATTTTTGTAATTGTGTAGATCCCCACTAACTTTATTTTCCTGTATATGACTAAAAAAGATACAGGATAAATTCCTGGCACCATTATTTAACATAGGTAATGCAGGATATGCCAGTAAATTCCCTTGGCAGGATGGTTCACAGAATATGGACAGTTTTTTATTTTTGATGCCCAAAATGCCATTGACATTTTGGAAAAGACCTTCTAAATGCTTGGACAGATTTTCTAAATGCCACTGACTGTTGCAACATAATTTCCTCATCGCTGCAAGTATTGCGGCTTAGTCTGGGTTTGTCTCTCTGATCCTCTCCCAATATGACTGTGTAATTCTCCATTTATGCTTATAAATAAAAAGACTTTTAAAAGCAACTTCTTTATCTTGTATGTTCAAAAACTAAAACTACTTTTTACCCCCTCTGCTATTTTCTGCTCTTTATTTCCTGCGGGCTCATTCCTTGTACATGCTGCCTCGCTCTGGCAGCGTGTGCTGGTTTCTATTTAAGAGCTGTGAGGTCATCGAGGCATGGTGAAAACCGGACTCGGTGGAACAAACTGTGTCTGAGCCTATGAGTATCCTACCTTCATTTGGTCAAAATTTGCTGTGAATTGCCAGATATTTCCTGTTTACTCAGGGCTCCAGTTATCTATACCCTATTGTTAAGATCATTTATGGTTTGAACTCCTGTAGCACAGAAACAAGGGATCGGAAGACTTGTCTGAAGCATTTTGGTCCTCGGTAAGTGGTGTTCCTAGATCAGAACAAGCGTCTTCATACAGAGCCAGTCGTTATAGAGAAACCATTAGGCAAAATCCAGAGTTTGACTGCTATCACTGACAAGACTGATTGTTTTTCTTGGTTGAAGGTTTGTCTCCGACTCCTTTGATGACTGCTTTTTCCAATTTCCACTGAAATTAATGCTCTCTAGTTTAATACCTTCCAGTACCTGGTTTCTGTGATGATTTTGGGTTTGTCGGGGATTCCTGCTGAAGCTACTAGTATCACTAAAATTCATATTAAAATGTTAAATACTATAGAAAATATCAGCTGTACATATCTTCCTTTTAAATTCGTAAGCTTTGACGCTAACACTTTTTTATGGAGACCATTCATGCCATTTTCTTAATGTGGATTACAGATTATGACTATGTTTAGTCTAGAGAACCTAAGGGCCTGTTTGTGTTCCTGATCTGGGTTGGCAGCCGAAGCCACATCCTGACTGCATAGGAGGGTGAGGCTCAGTGATGCAACAGCATCTGCCCATAGCCTCCTCTGCATGACGAGAAACCCTAGGAATGTGTCCCAGGCAGGAGTTGTGGCACACAGGAGAGATGGGCAATCAAGTTGCAGGAAAGAGTGTGAAAAGTCCAAGCCAGTGTATAGGTACAGCCTGGGCTCTCACTTGCTGTTTCTGAGCTTCTAGGATTTCACATAGTTGAAATAGAAAGCAGAGAATTGTAAACTGTATCATGTAGCATAAAAATTTAGCAATGAGAAGGTGAATAAAAAGAACTGCAAATAGATAAGTTTAAAACATCAATTTACGTAAATCTTTTTAAAGTTTATTTTTATTTTAATGCTTTGAGGAGACAGTGCTGCATCAAAGGATCTCAATGAACTATGCATGACTATTTCAAGAGGAAGCTGTTTTTTACAGATTACATTAATGCTTGTAGACACAGTCTAGTGCCTTCAATGTATATAAAACAGCTGAGAAACCTGATCTGAAGTAGGCAATCGGTTTGATAACCAGGTTTCAATTTTATTCATAACAAGACCATGTAAGACTTACTTTTTCTCTCAGTCATACTAGAAAACCCATTTCTTAACCCCTTCTCAATTAGCAAAATTTTGTCTCCAACATTAACAGAGAAGATTGTGCCAAAATCTTGTCTTAGAAGTACTCAGGGGCCAACGATGCAACTGTTTTTTACAGTAAAAAATTCTACAAGTGGATTTCATGTACAACCCATCTTGAAAGTAGCTAGTGTATTTTTTCATTTTGATGTCCCCACTTTGGGGAATGTGGGGAACCACAAGATGTTGCACATTTTACTCTTTTAAAGACAGCTTCGTGAGCTTTTGCTTGGCTTTTCCCTCAGGAAGTCCTGACAGAAGAGCAGCAGTGTAAGCTCTCCTGAGTAATGTGTAAAAATGATTGAAAATTCACTTCAAAATATGTGTCTGATTTTACTGTCTGGAGGTCATGGTATTTCACCTAGCTCGGAGGTACTTCTCCCTGCCTATATCTACATGCTGTCTTAAATCTCCCTCAGACTCTGATAATTGCTTCAAAGGGAGTACTTATTCATATGCAAAGGTATCTATTTAAAATTTGAGTCTACTGCTTGAGCTCTAACCTTGTGCTACTACTGGGGTAACACCAAAGGTGAGAGCTCCAACCTTGGAAGCAGTGTAATGTGAATGTTAATGTGGCAGGAATTTGGCTTGATCAGCCTGTGTTCACATGAAAGTCAGTAAATGATTACCACAGTTCTGTTTTTCAAGGCTGTGGAAATTTAATGAAAATAACCCAAATTGATACCACCTACATCTGAATTGGAAAACAGCCCAAATTCATACCACCTGAATCTGAACTGGGATCTGTAGCTATGATGCAGGCATGATTTTTTCCTAAAGGCCTGCTATTTTAAAGTATTTTGTATATATTTGATCTCTTCTGCTTTCAGAATATCTGTAGGAAGATGTGCCAGCAATATGCTGCGGGGATGAAGAGCGGAGGGGAAACAGAGGGTTAGCAGTACACTGTCACATGCTGCTCGGGAAAGCTTTGTGCTTGATCATACGGGTCTGAATGCAAATTTGTGGGACGTGGTACCAGGCCAAAAGAGCACTCAAACTCTATTGTTTAAAACTATGCCAATTTAGTCATAGTTTTGTTTCCCCTCTATTTCTATTTCAGTTGATGCACTGCCTACTTAACTTACCGTTCAGTGTCCCGTAGCTGGTATTTGGAAATCGTGAGTTTATGGAACATGATTTCTCATGATGTTCTGTGTGTTTACTACTTACTGATTGCTATAAACAGATGAAACACTGCTGCTTCATGTTTAAAATAATACAACTCTTTTTTCCAAGCATTGCTCTCAGACTCTCATTAACTAGTCTATTTGAATGGATTTTTTCCATTTCCAGGATGCACAGAAGCCGTTTTAAACTAGAAAGCACTTCTTGTACAGGAAAAGTTACATGTGGGCATTTAGTTGTGTCCTAGCAGATGAGAGGAGGTACTTTTCTGTCCTAAGTATTTTTAAATAATACCAGTTTTCAGAAGTTCCAGTCTCTTCACTGTGGGTCAAATGGCTCAGTGCCACAGTGTTAAGTTTGGAAGACTCCTAGCAACTGCCCTAGAAATCTTAAAGCTTTAATCTGTTATCACTTTGGATACAAAATGGCATATTCAAAGTTGTTCATATAGGAATAGTAGTAGGCAATGCAGTTGAAAATGCAATTCTGAATTTAATTTGGTTTTGGTTTTGTCTTTAGGCTTACTGGAAGAAACAGGCTGTATGTGTAGGCATGTGCTGCAGGGTAGGCAAAGATGCGAAAATAGTAAATTTAGTAGGATTTTCTCATGAAGGGGCTTCTGAGCAAACTCATTTTAGCACCTGCAGAGAAACATGTTTTATTTCTCTGGGGACAAACCCACTGTGTAAAAAGCTGCACTTCTGCTTTTCAGTTTTACTGTCACCTGTTCCACATGCACACAGAAACATGAAATTTGCTCCTTCAGACAGACTAATTATTTAATGTTAAACTGAAAGCATTTGAGGTCAAATTGCCTTGGAGGCAGTGACCTGTGTTGGAGCCAACCGACGGCTACAATGACTCTGAAGAACAGTGCTGCTGCTTGGTCTGCAAGTCTTATCCCCTTCCAGCAGTCAAGAGTGACAGCAACGGAGATACTCGTAACTGGCCAGCTTTCATCTAGCACAGAAGGGAGGGTGTAGGGACGCCGGCTTCTTTGCAGACTGGCAAGCCACTCTCATTTCTGGCTTTTCTCCAGGGCTTGTATACCCTGCTCTCCATCCTCCTCATCTCTTGCTGCAACTGGATTAAATCTTGGACAAGTTTGCTTCCCTGTCTGTCCTCCTGTTTGGGGTGTGGATTTACCCTGGAGGGTACCCAGGAGGACTTAGTGGGAGTGTTTAGCAGAGTTGTATTTGGCCCTGGCACTGAGAACGAGACTTGCACAGGGCAGAGGAGGATGGGGGAGGAGAAGCATTTTGCGTCCTTCCTTTCGGTGTGTGCCTACGGAGCGTCAGAGTTCAGACATAGGCAGCGAATGGTCTAAATATATTTGTGTCTCGGCTGACAAAATCGCTGTGTATACTCACACAGACAGAAGGTTGGACAAAGTTTTCAAATTTCAAAATGAAAGGGATGCCTTAAAATCAGGTTATTTTTGTATAGCACTGATACTGTTTACACATATCATGATGTCTTCAGCACCTGGAAATGCTGATAAACCAATAGTTTTTAAACCACTTTCCTGCACTGGCCTATAATATGTACAGCCAAGGAAAATGGTTGCTGCATCTTTTCTCTGGCACAATTCGATAATCTGCACTGCTTCACTGACCATAATAATTGCTCTCTGAGCATTTTCCTGTTCCTGCTTAGGAACAGGAAAAATATTTTTGTCTGTAGTCTTTTCTGTTTTCCTATGTTTCCATCTTCTTAAAACTGCTGTCTTGTGTTTCTTGGATACCTGGAAATGCCTAACACAATGTTCTGGAAGCAGAAATATCACCAAACAGAAAAAGTTCCAAAAGTCCTTCTCACCCAAAAGTGTACGGGATTTGAGACACCACCTTCAAAAAAGGACAGTGAAGTGATAAAGGAGATGGGGGGCTTTCTAAAGAAAGAATTTATTATCTTATGAATTAATAAAGTAGCAAACTACTATGCTGTGAAATGCAATAGAATTTCATAGAATACTCTCTTCTGTGGAGAAAAATTGCTCAGACTTGCAACTGTAGCCATGAAATTTTTCTGTTGTCTAAGACTGCAAATTTTGTGAACTGTTGCAAAGAATGTGTTTACACAGTTGGTAACTTTAATTGCATTAAGACTACAAAACTGTAGCAGATTAATAGGAGCGCCACACTATATCAGTGGGTTATTATTTTTTATATATCCTATTTTGAAGCATTTATTGCTGTAGTACAGCATTTAAAAGAGTTATTTCATAAGTCTGTGGTCATAAGAGCCTGCATCTTTCTACTCTCAGAATATATTGGGAGAATATATTCTACACTTAGTATCAAACACTGGGTTTCAGAATAACTGTTTCTACTTTTTTGTCATCCCTTCAGATTTAAAATGTAAAGGGAACTTGGAGAGAAGTGAAAGAAGAGAGAAAATTTGATAGAAGTCTACATGGAAAGAAACACACATATGTAAATTTGAGTATTCATTGTATTGCAGTAGCACACAGTCTTGTTCACAAAAAAATATCCCTTTTCATTATATGTTGTTCTAATAGAGAACAAGAAGAAGGTCACTACATTGAGGAAATTACTATCTAAAATATTTTGGGATTAAAGAAAGTTTCTGACTGGTAGTTTAGAAATCATATACATAGATGGATAGTCTGATAAGATTTTTTAATTTCTGGACACTAGTGGATTTTACCAACATCTGCAGCAGGGACTTGGGTACTTAAACCTTCTCCATGTTGTAGAGATCTGCCTGGTGCTATGTTACACATCTGAAATTGTCCCGTTTGTTATTGCCACAATAATGTTGAGTCAGGGATATATTTATATCAGACTGATGAGTGAAGACTAGATTGCTATATACTATTTGTAATTTGAAACTGTTGACAAGGTATATATTATTTGTATAGCTTTTGCTATAAAATGTTCATATTAGTTAGCAAATAGGAAGACAATAGTGATAAATTATTGGTTTTTAAGGTATCCCTGCCTTAAGGGTTGTGATTTCTTTCAATTTTAAGCCTTCCTTGAGGTTGGTTAACTTTTGTCATTCCGCTCACGGGAAATTTCCCCTTTTATGAAAAGGACTCCTCAAAGTATCATGAGCTTCTAAAGAAATTACAGATTTCTATTATTATTTTTATTCCTGGTGGAACTAATACCACTAACACTTTCCTGAATCAGAGTTCACAAAGTAAATTTATTTGTTTCATCATGGTCCATTGGGGCGTTACACCAACTCAGTGAGTGACGTACTGTTCATATGCATGCATACAGAGGCACCCACCCATACCCATTTGCTCGTTCTTATCTTCCTTAGGCACCTGATGCAGGGTAATGTCACAAATGTCATATGAATTAGACCTTTGATCTGACCCAGGATTGCTTTGCCAATATTCAAGAATGTTAGGGTAGAAAGACGTGCCATAATAAAGGAGCGCATTTTTGAGCTTGGTATAGAATAAAGTCTAAGCCTGCCCAAGTATCTGCTGGAGCTACACCATGGGGCTGCATTTCAAAATGTTCTTGGTGCATTGGTTGTGAATGAGCAACACTTCAAATCTATACAGAGAGTGGGGCTTTCCCAGAAACTGGTGTTCCATTCTGTGGACTCTGCAAGGTACATGATAAGTCTAGATATATACTGATATGTTTGTTTTGACTTAGGCTGGTTCTGCACCATTTACATCTTTAATCCTGAAGAATTTATTCCCATTATTCATTGTGGTTAACAGAGGATCTGATACTATAATCATCTTGGTGATGGTAGAGAAGTGTTGCTGGAAAGACATGAACTGTAAGGGCTCTGGTCTGTGATCTGAAATTAGTTACATTTGTTATTTTTCAGTGTTTTTTTAGAGATGGC
>VZTL01069034.1:5609-17050 GCA_013400535.1 Scopus umbretta | reverse complement strand
GTTTGCTGGCAGGACTTGTGATCCCACGGGGGACCCACACTGGAGCAGTCTGTTCCTGAAGGACTGCACCGCGTGCAAGGGACCCATGCTGAAGCAGTTTGTGAAGAACTGTAGCCCATGGGGAGGACCCACATTGGAAAAGTTCATGGAGGACTGTCTCCCATGGGAGGGACCCCACACTGGAGCACAGGAAGACCGTGAGGAGTCCTCCCCTGAGGAGGAAGGAGCAGCAGAGACAATGTGTGATGAACTGACCACAATCCCCATACCCTGTGCCCCTGCACTGCTCAGGAGGAGGAGGTAGAGAAAATCGGGTGTGCAGTTGAGTCTGGGAAGAAGGGAGGAGTGGGGGGAAGGCATTTTAAGATTTGGTTTTATTTTCTCATAACCTTTCTCTGATTTGATTGGTAATAAATTAAACTGATTTTTCCCCAAGATGAGTCTGTTTTGCTTGTGACAGTAGTTGCTGAGTGATCTCTCCCTGTCCTTATCTTGACCCACGAGCTTTTTGTTATATTTTCTCTCCCCTGTCCAGTTGAGAAGGGGAGTGATAGAGCAGCTTTGGCGGGCACTATTTACAGCTTAACCCATTACTTACTGCTATGTAAGATTATACTGCTTTGTCTTTTTCTTCACAATATACCTTATATTTTGAAGATACTCCGAAACTTATCCTTTAAGCCCCTGTCCTCCCCTTTTGAAATCCCCAAGACCTACTCCAACCCAATCAACTTATGATTCTAGTCCAAAATATAGTATCTATTAATTATATCTGTAAATTCTGATTTTGCATTGTACCTCCTAAAAGCAGTCAAAATACAGTCATGACTGAACTCAGTTGTTAACAACATGAAACATGTTGAGCTAGCTTACAGACTGGTTGTAACATTTTCATCTAAAAAGCTGCATTTCAAGAAGAACATACTATGCCTTGTTACACTTTTTTAAGCACATAGTTGCTCTTATAAACTGGCTCACGCTTGCCTTCTCAAGTCCATGAAAAAGTTAAAAAAATAGACCTAAGTCAAGCTTATCCATTGCCTGCTTAGACAAACGTTATTGACAATGTTCAGAGCAAGAATTTTAACAAATGGGTATAAATGGATATCAGCTCTAATTCTGATCCTTTTTTGGTTCCCTAACTTCTCCTTCAACCCTACTCGCTTGAATTGAAGCCCCACCTGAAAATTCTCAGCTCTGCTGGAAAAGCCAAAAAATTAATGGGTTGGGTAGATCTAAGATAAAATAATTAAAATTGGTCTGTTAAACTGGCAGAATTTTATTTTGTCTAATGTTATATAAATGTATTTCATACTCTTATCTGACCTGACAAGAATATTAAACCAGAACTTAGTGTGGTACAGTAGGTCAGACTAAACAACCATACTAATTCCCTTGGCCTTAAAATCTGTTCGCTCTGAAATAAATTTTTGGCCATCCCACTGGAAATACCATTCCTCCACTGTGACAGGTTTTTGTAAGTATTTTGCAGGCCTAGAGATTTCAAGAAAGTAAATAAAATGTCTTGAAACACATGCAGTAAATAACTTTTGTAACATGAAATAGCAGCATCTCAGGACTGCAGACAATATGGTATGCAAAATATCAAATCAAACTGATTGAATAGCTTGGATTATTTTAAAATTAGATTATATATTGAATGTTGAATGCTTAAAGAAAGTACAAAACTGAGCATTTACCTGAATGTACAAGCTTTTTTCCCCACCAAAGTAGTTTCTGAATTCCAAACAGTACTAACAAAATGTAAACAATTAATCTAATAATATATCAAGAAGGGTTAAATCAAATTATAAGAAGCCATTTTTATTATATAATGTTATCATTACAGTGCTTGTATCATTATATATCTTACATCATTATACTACTTACTCCAATTTTAATTCTACTAAATGCATGAATTTACCATCAAACTGATTCACAAAATAATCCCTTGCCAATTTGCCAATCAAGCTCTGTGTGCAGACAAATTTTGGAAAAGTTAGTAACTAAAAAAACCCCCACCAAGTTCAGAATGTTCTTGACATTAATTCATAGCTTTATTGGTTCACAAAACCCACATACTGACACAAAGTGCAAAATTTCAAATAGCAAACTGGGTTTCATTAACTGGAAAGCTCAGTCTTTTTAGAAAATCTTACTATGTACCTACACTACTACTATGTACCTAGCTGCATAAATTCCTTTGGCATTGTACTTATGACTAATAACAATTTAAAAAAAAAAAAAGTCTCTTTTAGAATGATTTTGTTTTGACATCTAGAAACCCTGTGACTTTTCAAGGCTCTCTTCTCCACAGCTTTGCTATTTCCTAGATGAAACACACAATGCTGTTTCAGCATGGTAATCACTATCATGAATCTTGTTGCCATAGCTGCAGCTAAGATGGCTGTCCTATCTTAAATTATACATTGTGACTACAAGGCACAGCAATGTGGTGATCACTGCGGTCTAAATTCCCCGCTTTCTGCAACCCTTTCTTTATCTTGCTACTTAGGAGGGTCTCCACACTGCTCTAAGTACTAGCTAGCTACACAGCTCAAACACACCAATATAGCTAGTTTAAATGTAACTGGAAGACTAGCTATGAAATAATTCCATGTGTGTCTACATGAGTTATAGGAATGGCTACAGTGTAATGTACTCAGCTGTATGCGAAAAGGCAATTTTTATCTGTATAATTTGGTTTTGCTCAAATTCACCACCCAGTTCTTACCCTCCCTATGAAGCAAGTGAAACCCTTCAGGTGGACCAAGCCATATCTCCATACTGCAACAGGCCTCATTTTCCTAATTGGTACAGTCCGCCTAGCAGCCTCCTTAGATCTATATACACCAGTATCCACGTCTTTCAAGAAATGATAAACCTGGAAGCTGTGATTAAAGTTTTTAGCTTCTTGTCAGACCAATAACACAGAAGCCTAGGAACCTCATCTGGTAAGGTGCTGTAAATCTACAAGATACAGCTCCTGGAGCTTTGTGAAGACTGTCCCCAAATCAGCTTACAAAGTGGGCTGCAAATGTCAGGTGGACAAGCTCGTGAGATACCAGTTTTGGACCATTCCTGGAAAAATATCTCATCTGCAGAATACTTCAAAATCTCAGCAAAGACCTACCAAAAGTATTTTTCTTCTAGCTTTTTCAATTAGCTTCACAATAGCCATAATGACTTAGCTGAGAACTGAGGCAATAGATTCCCAGAAGAAATAAAGTTTTGACATCTGTGAATATGTATTCTTCCCAGGCTCAGGAGAATACTTCCAGAAAAGGCCATGAAGACTAAATAGGAGATGAAATAGGAATGAGAACAAACATGGTCAAGGATATAACCTTTCATGTTACCTTAATAAAAGCACTCAAAGAGCACTTAAGAAAGCAAACAAATGCTGTTCTTCTGGCAGTCAAAACTAAACCACGTTCTGGTGACGCCAGACCTTATATTAGAGCCTGGAAGGCTTCTAAAAGAGTTGAAGATCACAAGCAGATAAATGCATGTTAGGTGCACAGGTATTTGATAATGGTGTTAGATCAAGTTAATCAAGAAGCCACAACCTATGAGTTCTGGACAAGGTCAAAAAGGCTAGTTTGTCTGCAGTCTGGGAGGAATGTTCTCCTGAATCGCTCCACAGGGAGTTCTTTGGATTGCTGAGCTAGCTTTAAAGCCTCTACAAAGGGTGCTGACCTGAACCAAGATCTTGGCTCTGAGCCCAGCCCTATTGGAGAAGTAAGATTTCCATAGACAGTAAAGACAAATTAATCCAGGCATAACACTCATACCCACTGACTCACCAATAAGCATACTATTATTAATAAAATTAACTCTGCCTCTGGCAGATATGTTGGTTATTTTAACAACCGCATTGTGGTCACTTGATGCTTGGACTCTTGATATACTCTAATAAACCATCTTTGATGAAGGTGACACGATTTCTTTAAAGAGAAAGCATATTACATAGTCTGAAGAAACAGGTTGATTTGTTCATGCTTGTTACACTGGAGAATATCTTGAGGATAAAGAAAAATTGTTTCTTTAGACCTTTACAAATGTGTATGAAACACAATAACCATCAGTTCCCAAAATTTCCACCAAAGAGATAACTTTTTCCTTGCCTCTTCAGTTTTGAGTTAGTTCTGGTCCCTAAAACCTGTTATAATTTTCTGCAAGCTGGAAGAAATATCTGCATCTTTCTTTTTTCAGATATACTTTTACAACAAACAGAAAATATTTAGACATCACACAAATGGCATAATAATGACACATGTATATTATAACTTCTACTAATTTCTAGCTCTGTTGGTGATAAGATAAAAAGGAGAATAATACAGCATGAGCAACTTTGCCATGTTTCTCAGAAGGTGAGTTTTCAGACAAATAAAAAGCTACTGATCACAAAATCCTATTGTCAGAGGAGAACTTCCTCTTTCATTATGACTACATACTTTAAACAGTTTCCAGGAAGTGCTAAAGTTATATTTGTTATACCCAAGAATCATCTTACAGAAATGGAACACAGCTTCTTAATTTTTCTATCAGCAAGTGTTGCCAACATTTGATTAAATTACTGTAAGAAATATCTCTCTTTCTAAATTAAATTGAAAGCTATGCTTGCCCCATGATCTAGATCCACTGACACTAGTAAAGCAATTCCTAAATTAAACTGGGTATTTACATCCAAAGTTGTGATTTAAAAGTCCTTCTTTCACCTCTTCTCTGAACTTGGAGAAAACTACCCTGTCTGGGTGCTAACCTGTTTCAGTTCGCAAGGTTTTCCAGACATTTAGCATTTTGGTTTTGCACGGATAGAACTGTGCTTCCAAAACAGTTTGGTGTCTGGATCAGGCCTCCAGACCAGACATTTTTCCCCTCAATTTGCCTAAAGAGCCAGATCCTGTAGACACACTCAGAGCATGCTTGGCACAAATTGATAGGATTGGTCTCCTCCCAAAATGCAGTGGCCACCACTTCTTTTAAGGCATGGGTGGAAGAAGAGACAGTGTCTGCCTTTTCTGTAATAGCTTAATGTTTACAGCATTCAATTCATTCAGGATTCACTTATCTTCCCAGTTTGGGCAGATTCACAATGTCTCACACCCCAAGGAAAACGTCCCAGCTTTTGAGTCCTTTGACAAGATGTGAAGTTGTTGTGGTGATGAAAGAGTTCCGATCGCTGGTTCCTTCTCCTAGTACCATATGCATTCTATATGATGCTCAGGACATTCCTATGTAAGTGAACTAATCTAGAACGACTGAGTGGATACAGACCACCAGAACAACTCAGTCACATTTAAGGCCCTCCTCCTGGTTACCTGAAGGGTAGTTAGATATGGTGACCAAGTAGGCAGTATATTAAATAGATTGGCCTGGTAGCCTGTCCTCTATCACCTTCTGCCAGCACCTCTTTCATCACATGATCACACACATGCCTATCATATCTAAAAGACGTGATATGCAAAAGCACAATGTCATGGACTATCTGCATTGTACTCATCTGACAGGGCATATACATATGTGTTCAGTCGTGTGACAGGCACATTAACATATTGGTTACTTGATGAGAGCACATCTCATGACATAAAGAGCTATGTAACTCAGCCTGCATGGGTAAAAAAGGCTCATGGCAGCAGCTTCCAGAGTTACTGTTCTGCTACCCATTTCTGGCCTGAAGAAACCTTAGTTCTCCAGTACACAGTATTAGCTTCAACAAAATGCTACAGCCAGTTAGGTAAAAGCCTTCTGGTTTTGACATGGTTCTGGGAGATTGGAGATGCTTTTTTAAAAGTCTTTCAATGTGAAAAAGAACACCAACTTATAACTCTGGCTTTGCAGCTGAGTGCTTTCTTAGTCTGTTAATAAAATATTACCTTCCCTGTCAGCTGTCCACTGTTTCCATATAACTCACATTCAGTAGGTTCCAGACTCCAGGCTGGAGGTGGCTGGAGATGCCTATCTGTCTGTGTCTTGTACTAAAATACCTAGACTTGAAAAAGAGGTTGGATTTCAGACTTACTCATGTGTTTGATAATCATCTTACTTCTGGCAAACCCAATATAGGATAAAAAAAAACATTACAGGCTTCTGTATGAAGCCCAGGACTGTCTTCTTCCCCAAGTCACCTAACTGCTAAGATAAAAACATCCAGGGGTTTCAGGCCACAAAAACAAATTATTCACATGAAAAGGCAGATAGAGCAGTGGGATTTAGATTACAGGTCTCAGTAGGTAAAAATTACTGTGTCACCCCTGAAACAGAGTTATAGAAACCTACAGAATCTGGAATCCCAGCAGGAATCTGGTTCTCAACATCCACTAAAAAAGTGGCAATGTGTTGCTCATTATAGAAGGATTGTTGCAAACTCATAATTTGTCTTAATATCACATAATTAAAAAATAAAAAGGTAATAATTGCAAAAGCTGAAATTTCTGCACCACAGGGATATTTTTCTTGTGTGTGTGCTAATTTTTGTTTGTTTGTTTGTTTGTTTGTTTGTTTTAAATGTATGCCATAAAACATACACCAGCATCATGACCAGGCTCATGTTCTTGTAAAAAGCAAGATTTTTTTCCTGATCTTGAAAATTACAGGAAAGCCTGGGCAATGATATGTATTTAAACATTGCTTTCTCACTAACTGAGCAAAACAATAGAAATGGAAGAGGAATGTGTGCATGCATCAAGGAAAAAGGGAAAAGATAATGTTTTAACTATGTAGAATAGAAAGAAAAACAGAATAAACTGACAGTTTTCAATATGGTTATTGCAGTCACAGCTACCTTTCTTCTGTAACCAAACAGTAATAAATAATTATATTATGCAGAGCAGCTGTGAAGGCAATGAATGCAGTGCAATGCAATGCAATGTAAAACTCTGCAGACTATGTAACTATTTTGAGAAATTATTGTCATCTATTAGTCTCCCTTTGCAGCACACTCTCAGTGAGTTTTTCTTTTATACAGTTTCATAATTGAAATCTATCTAAACAATAAATAATATTGGCTGTGCAACATACCACGAGCAGCATGTTAAAAAAAAGACACTTAATTGTTAAGAACCTGTAATAAAAAGAAGTGTGGGTGGAGTGCAGAAAGCCAAAGATTATAATAAGAATCTATTAATCCTGTGCCCCTAAATACTGGCCTCATTTCAAATAATTTCATTTGTAAAAGGCAGTGGACCTAATGCACTGATGGACCAACATGAGCTGGGACGTTATTCGTACCTTTAGTCAAAAACCTGATAAACATATTGGAATTTCTAGTTCAGCCCCTTGATTTTGTACAATAAAATATGAATTTATTTCCTTCATATCCCCTCACTTCAAGTTACATGTTCCATTCGCCTCAGACTCAAATGCCATAGCTCCAGTGACTTCAGTACTGCAGAAAAAGTGCTTCAGCACAAAAAAGGCTGAAATACTCAGAGTACCTCATTCAGATTGAACAGATAAACCAGTTTGTGTTTTTCTAGCCTTATTTGTAGTGTATACTTTGAAGAAATGTATATTAATAAAGTCTGGCAATATACTACAGAGCTCAAAGATACATTCTTGACATAGTAAATAAATAAATACGTAAATAAGCAAGCAGAAAATTAAAACCATGTTGCAGGAAAAAACTGTGAATGGGGATTTAAATTGTAAGAAGCTGACTTAAGTGGAAATAGCACAACAAATTATGAAAAGAGTGCAGGTATCATCTGCAAGAGTCTTAAATTCTATTCTAATACAAAAATCCTTCTACATGAGTATGAAGTGACAATCATAAAATAAAGAGATTGGTGGAAGATTTATAACAGTAAATTATGCCATATAAATTCACCTCTTCCTGGTCTTCCTGTATTTTTGTGATACAGCTAGTTTTGATCTTTACAAGTTTAGGATGAATATTGAAGAAAATGCAGAAAGAAAAGCAGCATGACTGAGGGTGTGAGACGCTTTAAATCTGTTAAGGAGGAAAATCAGACTATTTTATTTTGGTAGAAACACAGACTGTATATTAATTTGGTTCACATATACTCTATGATAGTTAGTATATAATCCAAAAAAGACCAACAAAGACGACATAAAAGATATTGTAGAGAACAAATTTAACACAGAATACAAAGGGCATTTTCCATAACATTTCCTAGCATCATTAATTAAACTAACACAAGCTGCAAAACAAAATGTTAATGAAGATCCCTCTGCACAGTAAAAAGGATTTTTGGCACATTTGTACCACTGGTTTAATACAGATGGAGCAGAAACATGGGAATTCTCCAAGAAAATCAAGTGTCAGCTAAAAGCTGAGCTGTAAAATATGGAAAGATTTATGCATAGAGTATTGCTGGAACCATACCAAATCCTGCAAGGTTTTAGTTCTGGAACTTGAAGAAGGAGCCCTAGAGCATCTCAGACATAATAAAAATAAGACTACAGCCCCACAAGTTCTGTCAAGTGAATTCTAGCATGGTCCTAGAATCAGATGGGAAAAAAATGGAGACTATGAAAATGAACCACAGAGTAATCAAGATGAAAGACAACTTGGAGACTGTGAATAAGCAAATGTAGGAAAAAAAAAAGTAAATGTAAATTATCACTAATCTACAGCACAATGTAAACCATCAAAGATGATAAGAGCTTTCAATGATAAGTCTTCACTTAGAAGCTATATGAACACGCTCTGCAGTATTTTCCAACCAGTGCACAATACAGTGTAATAACAACAGTGAACACCGCAGAAACATGTTACGTCTCTCTTATAATTACTGATGTTATCATAGTACTCCTTTAGTGGAAGTAAGCTAAGCATGCTTCTGGCTATTAATGCCAGCTATTCTGGCATTACTCATTGCTCTCTTGTACTACAGGTTAGGGATCCTTTTTACCTAACAATCAAAATAAATTAGAATTGCTCATATCTTCTATAAGAATGGAAGAACAATTTCCATGGAAAATTAGTTCTATGTACATTATAGTCACATTATTTAGAAGACTGCCTCCCTTTGAAACTATTTGAAAAGCTTTGGTTCCTCTTCCTTCACCCCTCACCTTTGGGACAGAGTGCACTTTCACTGTTTTTATGAAGGAATAAAACTCACTTGAAGGGAGAAGAATTGGTTCTTCCTCATATTTTTAATTTTTGTTGTCTTTTCAAGTCTAACCTTTCAAAGTCTTTAAATTCATCTTTAACGACAAATACTTCTATAAGATTCCATGGAACTACTAATGTACTTATTCTATACTGCTTATTTTTAAATACTTTGCTGAAACTGAGCTGGGAGGCAAAGTTCAAAACTACAAATCATGTTTAATTCATAGCACTAGAAAAAAAAAAATCTGTCCTCAGCATTGTGACACTTTAGAAAGTCATAAAAGAATATTCAAAATAATTATATTCTTTAAACTAATTTGACCTTTTTGTTTTATCCAGCATTATTGGTAATAATTTTCTACACTATTATGATCCACTGAAACTGATAATATTTGTTATGCAGATATTCAAATTACCTAATATTAAGATACCTCTGGACCTGAGTGCACCTCATCTAGGGATTCATGCTTGATATACGTGTGTTCCTTACCACTAATGTATAAAACTTTAAACTCCAAGAAGAGCATTTAGTGACGTTATGAACCGTTGCCTGAATGAATGCAACCAAAGCAACGAAGACTGTGAAAAGATGCAGCAGCTATTCTACAAGCAATCGGAGTTTGCTTTTTTCTGAATTAGTTTGGCATTTCAAAACAAATAATGGTCTGTAAGTCAGTAACATATTTTACTTTTTTTAATGTGAGCAAATAAGAAATGCTAGCTCAGACCGGCAGTTAATCTTTCCTAAAGTCTTCCTTTTGACATTGGCTGATGCAAGACACTACCACAAAAATAAATTAAATAATAATACCAAGAGTAATTTGGAAGAAATTAGGAATAACCCTGCATCATGAATGTTTATTTTATTCTCCAATATTCTCCAAGTCTTATTCTCCAACACGATGTACTTTCCCAACATACATACCAAATTTCACATATACTTCAAACAGGTTTGAACTGATTATTTTCATCTATGTGGAAGTCCTTAGTTTCCCCATTTCTTTCTCTGGCATAGTTAATTGTACCACAGAAAGAAATCCTTCACTATGATTTGAAAGCAAGCTCAGCTCCTCCATGTACATTTGGTTGAAGTACAGTAACACAAAGGGAATGCAAAGATTTGTTTAATAAAAAAAACCCACCCACACAGAGGAAGTCATTGCCACCTTTGAAACTGGGGTAAAACGAGCAGCCGTAATACAACTCACTTGCAAAAAAAAATGAAATTACAGCTTTTTCCAAAATCTCAGTCTTCCTTTAGTTTGAATGCCATTTTAGTCTCCTTTAATTCTATGCATAAAACCTTTAGCTGAAAAGTGTGTCTAGTCTTTTAAACTGGTACCGACAGAGCTCAGATCTTCATTCAATTATGCATGGGCTTAATTTCATCAACTTTAAGTAGTCCCACTGTGGTAATTAAATACATTTTAGAATGTGTAAAGGCAAGCATACACATAAATTAGTATTGAATGAGGACCTTTGCTCTTATACCCAGCTTTGAAATCGTGCACTATTTTCAAAAATTTCCACAGACCTACAAGTAAAGGTGCACCCAAAGTGTTCTCATAAAATTAAGACAGAAGTTGGAAGATGTATTATGGTGATGATTAACAGCTGTAGTTTATTAGCCTCAGAGGAACTACCAAAAATTCCACTAACTTCCACTTACTCACCAAACTCTTTGCTCCAATTATGAAAAAATGGGAGATTTTTCTAGGAGCATCAAGCTCTCCAAATCCTCAGAGAGTATTTTAATTTCTCTTTTTACTGCTTGAGGGACCATGGGTTCTTTATTTTTTAATGAAGAACAAAGTGATTTTTCACCGGGTCCAGTGCAAAAAAAATCATATACTGCTGAAGGGATGTTACCCCACCTGAGCATCGCTCGGGTAAACACAAAAAGTCCTGCAAGCTGCTCTTATTACTGTTTAACGAACCCTGAAAATGTCTCCTCACGGGCCTGAATCTGGTTGATTATTACCTTTGCGATTTATTCAGTTATTTATTAGTGAAGTCATTCGGGGGGCGGGGGAAGGGACGCATCGCGAATGTCAGCTAGATGAGGGCAAAGGCAGTTGCCTGGCGTTTCCTCTACGCAGCAAAGCACAGGGAGACGCAAACACTCGAGAAAACCCTCCACTCTCTGAAGAGTTACTGCATCCCCAGGGCCGCTGGGAACGGGGAGGGGGCGGCTGGCTTCCTCCTGCAGGCAAATGACCGGCCGTAGAGTGCGTTTTTAAGGGGTGATGTAAGAGAAATCAAACTTGACCAGCCAAACGCACCCCCTACCTCAGCGGTGCCTTACTCCTGGCGGAGGGGGGCGAGAGAGGTGGCCGTGGAGCACGCCCAGCTCTCT